>JABUQX010045908.1:0-15000 GCA_015478945.1 Trachelipus rathkii
AACGCTCGCAGAATTGACACTGATTTATCATAGTAGCGCAAAATAAGAATCCCGTGCATTACACCTGCCAGACGTACGTTTTCCAATAAACTTAAATTAATTATTTAATAATTACATCAAATTTTTATAAATTGAAAATAAGTTTTTCTTATTCAATACATAAAAAGGTATATTTTTGTATAAATAAAATTATACTAAAACTCTTTTTTTTTTTTCTCATACAACTGTGGTTTTAAACTGGATTTCTCGGCTATATATTATATATATATATATATGGATATATATATATATATAGTATATATTTCTAATATATAAATATTAATATATACATATATATATATATATATATATATATATATATATATATATATATATATATATATAATATTATATATATATATAGTATAATCAGCACTCCTGCACCAAGAACCATCGAGCCGCGCACTGCCTAAAGCATAATGTAAATTAAATTATATATATATATATATATATATTATATATAATATATATATATATATATATATATTAATAATATATAATATATATATATATATATATAGTTTTGTTTTTTTTTTTTTTTTTTTTTTTTATGTCTTTGTTTTGCCGCGTTTCTAGCCACCTGGGACGCCTCATATTCTGCCCGCCATAGGCATTTGGTCTAGTTTGCCGAGCGGTTAAGAGGGCCCTGGTATAATAACGTGTAAGAATAAACACATTTTGAGCCATTGAGAGGAAGGAGCGTTTAGGAAATTTTGGATAAAAAAAAGTTTATCTGTTATCGAAATCGAATCTAATACAATTTAAAATCTGCTAAGAAAATATTTTATAAACTCGTAAATCACGGTTAGGTGATGTAGGGGAAAATTTTAACACGTTAACGTTAATTCACAAATGTAACTCGTTAATAGTCTGTTTACTGTCTTTTCAAAATTAACCGAAAGCGTTAAAATGTTATCGAAAAAAATTAACGAGTTTAATTAACGGATTAAGTTTTAACGCGTTAATGCCCACCGTTTATATATATATATATATATGATATATAAAATATATAAAACTATATTTATAGTATATATATATATATATATATATATATATATATATATATATATATATATATATATATATATTATATATATCTATTATATATATATATATATATATATATAATATTTCTGATTTATTTATTTATTTATTATAAGGTTGTGGTAAAAGCCTTAAACATCGGCATCACTTAAACAATTATTTTTGATTTTAAAAAAAATCTTTGTATTTTTAAATCCAGAAATTTAATACATACAGATTAAAAATATCAAGTAAATCAATATATAAAATAATATATATATGAACAAAAATAAGAACAAGTAAAAATGTAAATACATTATGCATCAATATAATAAAATGCACACATATTTAAGCCTACATATTAGTCCATTGTCCTTTATAGTTGAATTCCGGAAGTTCTTTTCGAACTGAATTACATTAAAAATATACTCAATATTTGCCTTCATATGCCAATTCTTTCTTCTGAAGCTTGTGTTCTAAGAGTGTACTGCATGTTCTAATCCGTGGGCTGTTCGCAATGAAACAAATAGTTCTAACGTTCTTAACTTCCCTATCCTGTTCTCCCACGAAAATTACAAAAATCTTAAACGAACGGTCCCTGTGACTGTTGAATAACCTCTCCGTACTTTTCTCTATAGAAAATATATTAAACTGATTCACGCATATTTCTTTTCTATAAATAATACGTTTATTAGTGCTTTATGAGATAATTTAAATAAATATAGATAGGGTAAAAATAAAAATAATAAGAAAGGAAAGATTGTCAACTTTTACGCCTTGGTCAGCAATTGTGCTTGCCTATGGTCTTGGACGCCATAATACACGCTAAGTCCTTTATAACTTTTTTTTTTTTCATAATACACGGACCTTTGAAGGAGAGTATCACGGCAAGATAAATTATCACGGGCTCTTCGTGCAGTATTTTCACTTGGCCGTTAGCTCGTGGATAGCCTGAAGGGCAGTAATTTGTAATGCCAGGTGAGGACTGAGGCGGCATATGCCCCTTCGTTTGGTGAAGGTCCGCTCTCAAAAACAAAACAAACATGGTGCTCTTGAGTGTGGAGCACTTTCTCCTTCAGTGTGGCTGTTACTTGATAGCAAGGGAGGAGCTTCGGCTTTCCCTGATGGGAGTGGGGGTTCCTCTTCTGACTGTTCCAGTTTTGCTATGGATGGTGAACGTGCCTCCAATATATAGAGTTAGAGTTCATCTGGCACTAATCCTCTATCTAAAATATACCGGTCAGTTGAACAGGTTGTGATCATTGATGGGGTTTATATTAGAAATAGGATCTGGAGAGGGTCTTGCAGACTTAGATATCATTGTTTGGCTAGTGGGGAGGGAATTCCTAGAATATTTTGATCATACTAGGGTTTCAGCGACTTGCAATGCCAAGAGATCCAGGCAGTTTTTGTATTTCTTTGGAGATAACTTCGATCATGTTTTCTGAAGAGGCCAAGGGTTAGGGGGACCTGAGAGGTCCCCAGGAAGCCCTATACCCCAACAAGTACAAGTAACAACAAACAGGACTTGAACTTTTTTGCCTAGTTGTAGAAAAGTTAGGCTAGGCTATTCAATGTGTATAATTTTAGATATTCAAAGTAATATGCGTTAATTCAAAGTATGTCTGGTAAATTTTTATATACTTAAACAAAATATGGTAATAGTAGTGCAGAGGGGCTTCACCCTGATTTTTATAAAAATCATAGGATATACTCTAAAAAAATAATGAATAAAAAAACCAAACATGGTGGTCTCTTTAGGTAAAAAAGTTAGCCTCTCAAAGTTATTAAAATTCCCATAGACTTCTCATTTTTGATTCATCCAGGTTAGGTCTCATTTCATGCCGCTTAGTTCTAGGTTATGAATATGTTTTGTTTTTAGGTATACAGAGAAAATCCTATGTATACTTAACAAGATCTTAAAATAACTGAAGTCGGATGGCCTTAAACGCCGCAACGAGGCCCACAAATTTTTTTATAAGAAAAGCCTATGGGAAAATTTAAACTTTGAGAGGCTGTAACTTTTTCTCCTAAATACTTTAATTTTTTTTTACGCTTCATTATTATTTTTTTTTACAGTATATCCTGTAAATTTAAAAAAAAAAAAAATTATAAGAAAATCCTATGCGAGTTTTAACTTTGAGTGGCTGTAACTTTTTTTAAAGAGACTTTTCACCACATTTGTTTTTTTTTTTATTCTTCATTATTATTTTTTTAGAATATATCTGTGATTTTTATAAAAATCTGGGGTGAAGCCCCTCTGCCCTACTATTACCCAAAATATCAAAAACTGGTTGATTACAAAGTTCCTTGAGATTTCATGGTAGATCCCTATTTAATGTAGTAAATGTCATCAGCCTGGTCTTTTGAACACTAGAAAATGAATAGAATTTAATTTAATAAATTGGAGTATCAAGACTCTACTTTAAAACTATGGTAATAATGTTAGCAATACGGTACTGCCTCATCACAGATTTTTATAAAAGTCATAGCATAGACCAAATAAATTGTAGTAAGTATAAAAAAAAAAGAAAAAATGACTGATGTCTTTTAGGACATTAGGAATATAGAGACAGTAAGAAGCCACATGGGCCTATCGAGACTGTTCCAGTCAACCCACCTAACCAAACATGCTCATGCAAATCCCACAAAGCACCCTAGGATTGTCAAATTACTGTAACTAAAAATCCACCAATTTGGCTTAGTCAAAAATAATGATATATGCTATACTATATGATACCCAACCATCCACATGCATTAATAACTAAGTTATAGTCACACATGCAGTCTAACATTAATAACAACTGTAACTAAAATCCCACGCAATTATTTTTTGGCTTCGTCTAAATATATTTATTGGTACCCAACCCATCCATATACCTATCCAACCCTTTCTTAAATGTTGCAATCGAGTCACACTCAACAACCTCCTGTGGCAGACCATTCCAAAATTTAACAACTCCTATTACTGGAGTCAATACTTTTCTTAATATCAAGATGGCATGCTTTATCTTCTTAATTTTCTTATTATGCCCCCTGGTCACCTGTCCATGTTCTACTATGAAAAATTTATTGATCTCTGTATTATCAATAATGTAAATATTTTGTAGACTTGTATCATGTCCCCTCTGAGAAATCGCCTTTCTACAGAAAACATTCCTAACTCCTTCAGCCTCTCCTCATAGCTCTTACCCTCAAACCCAGAAAAATCATCTTAATATAAAGTAACTATTTATTATATTAAGAATTAATTATACGTAATAAAAATGTCAATATAATACATAACAATACGAAAAACAATGTTGGTCCGATTCACCCCATCATCATTTTTTATGGGGTGAATGGGACCAAGTTAGGCCCCGTGGTTTTGCCACTAGTACTGTTTGGAACAAAAAATTTACTTTGCCAGTTTAAAAGGCTACATTCTCGAGTGTATACACTGAAAGATACTTCAAATTCCTTCAGAATTTTTCATTTTATAACACAGTTAAAGAAACTCACATTTTCAAAAGTGAAATTCCTATTGAAGGCCATTTTATACCCTAATTTATTATATTTTTTAAAAATATAAAAACTCTCTAGAATTAAAAGATGATCTAAATAAAACTTGGAGTACTACCGCGTGGACGTATAATTTATCAAAACATTTTATTTTTATTTTTTTTTATTATTTTATTTTATTTAGAGTGGACCAAATCACCCCTCTAAAAAAGGAGGCTGGCCTGGTCACCCCGCCTGACGCTAATATATATATAATATATTAATATATATATATATATATTATATATATATATATAATATATTATATATATATGTTATTATATATTATATATATTATATTATATATATATATACCATAGAGATAACATAGGTCCATGTGGGGCAATTTGGTCCACGTGGGGCAATTCAGGCTCCACGTGAGCGTCAAAATAGCCTATACCGATGTAAAATCATATCTTTTAAAGGTGCTAAAATTACATGTACTTTTTATGTTCTTAAGGTATTAATATTTTTATGAAACTATTAATTTAAGTCATTTAATTTTTGTGATTTTTTTTTTCTTTCTGAGCACTAGATAAACCAATCGGGTAATTTTAGGCTTATTGCTAAGAAAATCATACAGGTCAAAATAATTGGTACTACATTATTGGTACTAAGATATAGTACTTAAAAATAGTTTATAACCTTAATGCAATCGTTGGAGTCATTTCAGGCAAGAGATAATATGTTTATTATAAAAATTGTAACATGGGGCAATTCGGTCCAGGTTTAAAAATTTGCGTGGGGCAATTCGGTCCACATTGAAATCTTCATTAAATTAAATTTTTTAATACTCTTTTACAAAAAGATGTCCGAAATATAATGTTTAAAATAATTTTTACACTTTTACAGCAAGATAGGTAGGTAAAGTTTTTCAACTTAGGCCTAATTAACCTATACAAATTTTTTCAGCAGGATGGTTCACACTTACGCAAAAGTAACACAGCAGGATACAAAGGGATACTCTGCTGATGATATTGCCAGAGACCCTTAAGCAATTTTCGTTCTTGCATTGGTTCTTACGAAATGTAATATGCCTAAAACGCTCGAGTTTGCATTCTGTTTTTGTCAAAGCGTTTGCGTTCGTTTTTGTCAAACATCGCAAAATCGTAAAAGAAACGCTCACCAAACGTAAAGAATTTCCTTAATTCTGTGTAATATAAAATAAAAAAGAATTTCAACCTTACAGAATTAATAACATTACAGTTCGTTTTTTGTCAAACAGCGCAAATCGTTAAAAAAAACGCTCACCAAGCGTAAAGAATTTCCTTAATTCTGTGTAATATAAAATACAAAAGAATTAAGGAATTTCCTTACGTTTGGTGGCATTTTTTTTATGATTTTACGTTTGAACCAAAACGAACGCAAACTGCGAACATTTTAATAGTTTTCAAACCCAATTTCTTAAAATAATATTGTAATAACCATTATGTTTAAAATAAAGAGACCTAAAACTCTTGAGCTTGCGTTCATTTTTGTCAAACATCGCAAAAATCGTAAAAAACCGCTCACCAAACGTAAAGAATTTTCTTATTCTGTATAATACAGAATAAAAAAGAATAGCAACCTTACAGAATTAAGGAAATTCCTTACCGTTAGGCGAGCCTTTTTTAAAGATTTCGGCAAGTTTGACAAAAACGAACGCCAACTCGAGACATTTTATTTACGTTTTCGAACCCAATTTCATAAAATAATATTGTAATACCATTATGTTCTAAAAATGAAAACTGAACTTCATCATAATTTATATAAATAAAAACACTTTAATTGAGGATTCTTAGGGATGTGAAATTTGAAGTGGACCGAATTGCCCCCCCCCCAAAATCGTGGGGCAATTCGGTCCACGTTACTTATCGACTTCTAACATAAATCTATAATTATATATATAATACAATTCATACTATATTTTACTCCTAAAGGATAACATTAACATATAAAAAATTTTTTTTTGAAAAAATAAATAAATAAAGTTTCCATAAACTCTAGCATTTTGAGTACCCCTGATTTTGGACCGAATTGCCCCGTCTTACGGTTATATATATATATATAATATATATATAAATATATATATATATATAGTATATATATATATATATATATATATATATATATATATATATATTATATATATATAATAGCTTATATCATTATATACGGTATATATATATATATATATTATATATCTATATATAATAAGTATATATATATATATATATATATATATATATATATATATATATATATATATATTATATATATATATATATACCGGTATATACAGTACTGTATATACCGGTAATTAGCTATAGGTAGAGTAGCATGCATTCTCATAAGCGATGAGTTACCACTCCCATTTGACGATTTGGTATGTGGGGTTTCCATGACTCACAAGTGCTTAATGTTCGCCTTTCTTTTCTGCATTCATATCCACACTCATCTCCAGACAACATCTTACAGGCACCACCTTTTATCCACATAAAACCCATCTGTTTATACTTATATATATATATTATATATATATATATAATATATATATATATATTATAATTATATATAATATATATATATATATATATATATATATATATATATATATATATATATATATATATATATTATATATATATATATATATATATATATATATATATATATACCGTATATATATATATATATCCACACCCCTCTTCTAGACAGCATCTTACAGATATTCCTATCCATTATATCCCTTGTGTGGTGGAGAAAGAATTGCTCACGTCGTATGTCCTGATTGTCATAGAAGGCAATTATATGGACTACGGTAGTAGTTAGGTTAGCTGAACACTACCACTTATCTTTTGCCAAGAATGCTAATGCATGCCTCAGAGAAGGTCGTCATTGTGAAAAGTGGCCTTCTATTTTTCAGTGAAAATGTATGAATCATATGGGTACATGGAATGTCAGAGTAATAAATGTTGAGGAGAAGAGGAGAGAGGTGATGGATATGTTTAGAAAGAACAAATTTGATTTGCTTTCTGTGACTGAAACAAAGATGAAAGTAAACGGTATAATTATAGTTAATTTTTAAGTTTTCATTGTATTGTACAAAAATGCTCTTCCCCACTTAATTAGATTTAAATTTATTCATTTCTGTAAATTTTATGTTCCTAGTTTTAATAGAGTAAGAATAATCTAGTGATTGGATGGAACCTTTTAAATATCCGTTTTCAATATATTAAAAACTTACATTTATTAAAAACTAGGTACCTTTATTATTATTATTATTATTATTTTAATTATTATTATTATTATTATTATTATAAAAAATTACATTTATTGAAAAAAGTAGCCTACCTTTTTTTATTATTATTATTATTACTATTATTATTTTTAAATTCCACACATTCATTATATTTCAGTTCCTTTGAAAGATATTTGTAGTATATCAACGTATATGTAATAGAGCTTGCTTATATCAGCTCTAAACATTTTACTAAAAAAATTTTTTTTAAGATGGACAGTCATACAAGTGATTCAGAAGGTGAAGCTCCTGTAGAATTTTCTTTTAAAGATAGTAATGCAGAAGTAATCAATCAGAAGAAGCTTCAAAACAAAGAATTATTAAGTGTTAAGAATCAAATAAAGAAAATCCGAAGATTAAATCATGAAAAAAATATGATTCAACAGGAAGAGAAGGTAAAGTATTTTACATTTACATATTTTATAATACATACTTACTTACTTACTTACTTACTTCTGCCCCTGGCCCACCTTAATTGGAGGGCCACACTGCTTCCAGGAAGCCGGCTGCCGCCTCTGGGCGGTTCCACAGGTCAAGGAATGAGGTTAATAGAGAAAACGGTGCGGGGGGCGTCGAGAGCAGGGCACCTCAGAAGAAGGTGCTCTATTGTGTCTTGGGCATTGTGACATCTAGCGCAAGAGGGGGAGGTGATGTTGTCTAGTTTGAATCTGTATTTATAATGCATGAGCCCCGGGTGGTGACCTGATCTGCTCCGAGCGAGTCGATTTGGCCTCTCTGGATCAGCCGTTTCTTCTTGGGGAAGAGTTTTTGGAGCGGGGTTGTTTAGTAAATTGTTATTTGGGGCGGTTTAGCAGGTATGTGCTGGTTAAATGTGTATGGATATGTAATCCATGACCTATTTGGAGGGGGAGGGGGAATATTGTTGTTTGTGTTTTATGGAATTGTGTGCTGGTGAGGAAGGGGGGGGATTTTACTGTTTGTCGGGGGGGGGGGGGGAGTATTTGGTGACAAGGGAGGGATGGATTAAACGTGTTTTCTGATAGAATTGAGTCCCCCACCATCTTCAAGTGTGTGGTGATGGGGAGGATGAAAGTTTCATCGTGTAAATGTTGGATTGGGGTGGGTTTTGTGCAGCCTGTGATAATTCTGAGGGCTGTATTTTGAGAAATTTGTAATTTATCTTGTGTTCGATTTTGAGAGTGCTGGGAACCATGCTGGTGGGGCATAGTTTAAAGTTGTTCTGAGGAGTTGTTTATAAGTAGTGGTGAGTGTGTGTTTCCTGTCGCTGAAGTTGTGTTGAGAAAAGGTTCGGAGGGTGTTTAGTTTTCGTTGGGTTGAGGAAGTGATTTGGTCGATGGGGGGGGGAAACCCCATGGGTGTGGCATGGGGAGGTCCTGGGTTTTTTGGGGTTTTGTTTAACGGAAGGGGGTTTATTGTTCAGGGTGATTATGGGATGGAGGGAGGATTGGTGACGGTCAGTAGTTAAAAGAGTAATGGAGGATTAAAGGGGGGATGCTGTCATTCTGTTGGAGATTAACCAATTTTCTAATAGATGTAAATATTCTTGGGTATGTTGTGTGGCTATGTTTACGTCTGGGTGTTGGGAAATAAGACTGATGTCGTCTGCGTAAGTAATTAGTTTGGTGGATTGGTGGGTTGGGGTAGGTAAATCTGCTGTGAAAAAGTTTAACAAAAATGGAGAGAGAATGGCGCCCTGTGGGACGCCATTTTTGTAATTTGATCGAATGGGAGAGGTTGTTTTTTTATAAGACCTTAGCGAAACGGTTGGTGAGGAAATTTTTGTCATTTTTTTTGTCATTATTTTCTAAGGGGGAGTGGAGGATTTTTTTGAATAAGGATGTGTGTTGGGACGGTATCGAATGCTTTATTTATAATATATTATTTATATGTCCTAGTGGTTAGAGCATCCGCTATTGTAACTCTGCCACGCGAGGTCAATGTTCGAATCCCGCTGAGGGAGAGTAAAATCTCCTGTGACTCATTCTTTTAAAATGGGGGCCAGTCATACCAAGAATAATATATGAAAATAATATATATATATATATATATATATATAATATGCTATTATATTATAGTATATATATATATATTCTATACATAAGCTAACATATATATTATATATTATATATATATATATATATATATTATATATATATATATATAATATAATATATATATATATATCAGTATTAAGGGATGTACCAGAACCAGGTTCCGTTCAGTAATAGATTTGTCATTTACATCAGTTTATTAATTAATGCATAAAAATAATAATAGAAATTGATATACAGTATGTGTAAAACAAATATCATGATAAAATGACCTCGCTTCTATGTTTAGAAAAAACTTTAAATATGAAACAATATTTTCACACTTGAACCGGTAACTTTAATACTCTAGAACAGGGTTGGGGAATTTTTTGTTTTTTTGAGATTTTTTTTTTTTTTTTTTTTTTTTTTTTTTATTTTTTTTTTAATTTTTTATTTTTATAAAATTGTAAATAATCCTAATTAATTACCTAATTAATAATAAGTTTAGTAAATATAATTATTATTTAGCTTAATTAAGTTACTTAAATTATATATATATACTGAATAATATCTGAGTGCTCTAATTTTATTTATTTCTTTAATTAAATATTACTTGAAACTACAATGATGAATTTACTTATTATATAGATGGAATATTCTTATCATTAATCAGGTGATAGATAGAATTAATTATTAATTTAGAAAAAAAAGATATGCCTAAAAAATAAAAAAAATAAAAAAAATTAAAAAGTCATTATTATTTTTTTATAAAAAAAAAATTATGTAAAAAAATCAGTTGATTATAATCATTTGATTTCTTTTTTGCCAACCCTGCTCTAAAATCTAGTCCTGGGGATAAATAAAATTTGTACAGGGTATTATTATTATTATTATTATTATTATTATATTATTATTATATTAATATTATTTTTACTTTTATTTTTATTTTTATTATTTTTATATTTATTTTTATTATTATTATTAATTATATTATTTATTATTATTATTATTATTATTATTATTATTATTATTATTATTATTATTATTAAAAGAAATTAATTTTAAAGTAGAAACTACTACAAAACAAAATATTAACTAAACTGTTTAAGCAAAATTTTTAATAAATTTTATAAACAAGATTCCATAATTTTCTTAATTAAAAATAAATTTATTTGAATATTGAAATGTTGTGGTGTAGGAAAATAAGTTGCTCTCCATGTTTGTGGAGTTAAAGTTGATCTCTTATCCTCAACATGTTACCCCACTTCTGAAAAAGTTTTTTTTAAACTTTGAAGACCCTTAGAACTTTATATAGTAATATTCCTATTTTAAACTTAATAAATTTATTATTTCCGCTATCCAAATTTTGGTTTACAGAACTAAGAGCTCACATATGGATATGAACAAGAATGCAAGATACTTCTGAGAGATTCCATTGTTATCAGAACAAGTTTAAGTAGAATATGTAAGGTGTAGTGGAAGTCGAAAAGTTCCGGTTCCAGCGGAACTTTTTCAAGGTTCCGGAAAGCTCTGGTTCCAGCCCGAACCAAAAATTCTGGTTCGGTACTTCCTAATATATATATATATTATATATATTATAATATTAATATATATATATATATATATATATATATATAATATATATATATATATATATATATATATATATATAATATATATATATATATATATATATATATATATATATATATATATATATATATATATATATATATATATATATATATATATATATATAATATATTATTTATTATATTATATATATATATATATATATTATATATATATTATATATATAGTTGTACCATAAAGGAGAATCTAGACATAATTTACCTAACTGAAGCATGGGTTAACAAAGCATTGTATGGAGACTACTTTCAGGAATATGAAATAGATGAATATTCATTTTATTTATACCAGTGTAAAGGAAAGAAGGGTAGTGGTGTGGTGTGGTGTGGTGTTAAAAGCAATGTTCAATCTGTGTTAATGACTGACATTAAAGCTAATCTTGATGTTGAATCTGTGTGGGTAGATATCCTTATGCATAAAAAATCCTGACCAGAGTCAAGAATTAGGCTAGGAAATGGTGAAAGAAATTAAGACTATGCCACAATAAAAAAAAAAAGGTAGTCATAATGGGAGATTTTAATTTTCTTGGCAATCAGTGGGATTCCTTTTCTAACGAGTATCACAGAAATTTTGTATTTATAAATTGCATATATTCTAGATAACTTTTTGAGCTAGGTGGTCCATGGACCTACAAGACACGCAGCATTGTTAGACTTATTAACTAATGATGCAAGCATGGTGGATGAGGTTCGAGTTTAGGATAATTTTGGAATTAGTGTCCATAATATAATTATATTTAACATGAATGAGAAAACTTGGCCCAAGTTGCAATTTAATAAGTAAAAGATCTTAGATTTATGAAATGGTGAATTTACTAAATTTCGGGACATGCATAGTATAATTTACTGGGATAAGGAGTTTAAAGGACAATATTTTTATCATGTGGGAACACTTTATGCAAATTTTTATGAATACGATATTCACTTTATTCAGTCAATAGGTTTTAAAGATATACCCATTAGGGTGGCAATGAGAAAACCTATTTGGTGGATTAGAGAGATAAGAGAGAAAATCAATGAAAAGTGTAGTTGTTTTAAAATATTCAAGGGTAGTAGTAGGGAGAAATATTTAGAATATTATAGGAAAATTTGAAATTAGCTTAACCAGTCAATAAGAAAAGCAAGGAGAGTGGTATTAATTAATTTAGCAAGGAATATTAATAAGGACCAAAAAATTTTTTTTTAGCTCTTATAAATTTAAAAGTAAGAATAGGATAATTGGTCCAATAAAATTGATGAAAATTTAGTAACTATATTTTCTATGTCTCAATACTAACACTTTCCCTCAGTGTTGGAAGCACGCACATGTCCAACCTATTCCGAAAAAAGGAAGCCGCTCTGATCCTTCTAACTATCGCAATATAGCTCTCACTTGTATTATATCTAAGATCTTTGAAACCCTTCTTAACTCTCACTTCTTAGACCATCTGGAATCTCATTCTCTTCTTTCCGATCGCCAGTATGGCTTTCGGCGTTCGAGGTCTGCTGGCTATATACTTTCCTATTTAACAGATTTATGGTTTTCCGCTCTTAGGAACTACGGCGAGACTTGCATGGTGGCGCTTGAGCGGCTTGACATATCCAAAGCATTTGACCGGGTATGGCACTCGTCACTGCTCTCCGAGCTCCCCTCCTTTGGGTTTCCTCCTCCTCTTTGCTTACTTATGTCTAGTTTCTTTCTTTCTTTCAAGTCGCTCAATATCGGCTGTGGTTGATGGAGCGACTTCTTCTTCTTTTTCTGTCAATAGTGTTGTTCCTCAGGGTTCTGTCTTATCTCCTACTTTATTCTACTTTTCATTAATGATCTTCCTCACCTGCACATCTAACTCTATCCACTCATATGCCGATGACTCGACCCTTCATTTTTCAACTCATTTCAATTCTGCCGACTCTTTTACTTCTAGAATTGCCTCTCGTCTTAATCTTTCCGATTCTATTCTCGCTGATCTGGATAGAATTTCGATTTTGGTCGTTCTCAACCTTGGGGTGAAATTCAATTCTTTAAAAACTCAACTTCTAACAAATCTCCCTCTCTAAAACACCTTCTAACTTTCCTATCTCTTTTGACGGTTTCCTCGTCTCTCCTGTTGACAATATAAACATCCTTGGCCTTAACATAAACCAAAAAATGTCTTTGGAAACCTCACTCACAATGGTTGCTTAGGGTGGGGGGGCGCCTCAAAGAACCTGGGAGTTCTGTTTAGACTGCGAGACTTTTTTTTTTCTGCCTTCTCAGTTACTCCAGCTATACAAGGGTCTCATCCGCCCTTGTATGGAGACACTGTTCTTATCTGGGGGGGGGGACCTCTGGTTTCACCTGGCTTTTGGACAGGGTCGAGTCAAAAGCCAAAAGGCTTATAAACTGTTCTGTACTTTCCAGTTCACTTGACGCTCTATCTTTGCGGCGCGATTGTGGTACTTTTTTCTCTTTTCAATAGGTACTGCAGCGGCAGGTGTTCGAGGGAACTTACCACTCGCTTACCACCACCTTTACGACGCCCTCGTAGCACAAGGGGTGCTGTGTCTGCGCACGAGTTTTCTGTAGATATTGGCTAGTTCGCTGCGGTGCTTCCTTCTTTCCTGCCACCTCTATTCTGTGGAATTCTCTTCCATCTTCTGTGTTTCCTGCTGAATTTAATCTCACTCACTTTAAAGCCTGCGTCTGTGCTTATCTGAGTAATTTGCGCTAGCGGATGAAATTTTGGCGTGCAACATCCCCTCTCTGAATAGGGCTCAAAAAAAAAAAATTTTGATGCTTATTTTGCATCAATGTTTACTGAGGAAAGATTAGATAATAGTTTGGAGACTAATAGTTCTGGTATGCATGTAACAAATAAAAATTTGAAATTGAGGCAAAAGAAATTATATCTTTATTGGACCATATTGACCCAAGTAAAGCTTCAGGTCCTGATGGTATTTATGATCGAATTCTGAAGGAGGGTACTAGCAGTTATTGCAAAGGCACTGTATTTTATTCTTAAATGATCTATAACATTTAGTAAGGTACAGGAGAACTGGAAAACAGCATATGTTGTGCCTATTTTTAAAAGAAAGCTAGTAAGGAAGATTGGGAAATTATTGGCCAGTTAGCTTAACATCTCTGGTTTTAAAAGGTTTAGAAAAGTTACTTAAAGATCATTGAGAGAGAAAGGTATATGGATGATAACAAGATATTGTATGACCCCCCAGCATGGTTTAAGAAAAGGTAGATCATGTCAGACAAACCTTTTAGAAATTATGGAATACTTACTGACTGCATTAACGGAGGAGATCCAGTTGATATTATAAATTTAGACTAAAGCAAGCCTTGGTTAAGGTTCTCCACACTAGGCTGATGCAGAAGTTATCGAAATGTGGTATAGGTGGAGTGGCATATAGTTAGATTAAAGAGTGGTTGTGGAATAGAAGGCAGTATGTACTGTTAAATGGCAATATGATCATGGGTAATAGTGAAGAG
>JABUQX010045908.1:20000-27500 GCA_015478945.1 Trachelipus rathkii
TCGTATACGGAGATCATCAGCTGTGGTTCTCATCACACTCAGAGGAGTTTATTCTATATTCCTTGGCGTCCAACAGTTTTACACAGACACTCAATCTCCTCCACACAACCCTTGATTCCTCGAGTTAACACCTTTCTTAGCCTCTTGTCAATACTTCACTATCTCTCCTTCAGGCATTTCCTTTACTTGTTCTTTCTCTCGCACGGCCTCACACGCCGTTTCGCCATCAAGCCAAGACACTCTCACCACTAACACATCCGCTTAACCAACCGACTTCTCATCCATCCTTTCCCATTGAGCCAAAAGGTGTGCCATATGTACTTCTCCTTTATCTTATTTACGCCTTCAACTTCACCATCCTACAAGGTCTCAGTACACTACCCTCATATTATTATCAAATTACTTATCACTCCTAACAAGAACCTAAGGTATTGCATCTGAACAGCATGTGCACTTTAGAATATTTATAACCTCTTATTTCCAATAACATAGGTTGTCACTACATACTTATACAGGTAACACATAACTCATGCAGGACCTAGCGCATTTTAGACTTAGTCCTTTGACATCCTTCACCAAGGATTTTGTTGCACATTCGCTACAATGTCAACAACATTTTCCTACTACACATCTGCATTTCACTACGCTTCTCCTTTTCATTGCAACTTATATAACCTAATATTTAAACTTGCTTCCCTTGCATCATACTATCTAACATGACTTTACACCGCGGACTCTTCCTCACTCACTCACTACCATTCACCCGTAATTTACTCTAATCTTATCATTTACTTTCTAATAAACCTACATCCAGAGATTGTGGTTATTTCGTAGCATACGTATACCGGAAGTCGCAGGAGTCGGGGATAGTCGGGTATATTTTGAAGAGAGTAGGAGTTGGAGAAGGATGTATCGGTGTCGGGTCGTAATTTTGAAGAGGGTGAGAGTTCGGAGCTCGGAAAATTTTTGAAAACGCAATCTACTGAACTCCAACAACTCTCTGATCCTAACAACCAATCGCCCTGCGTCATATGACCACCTCTAATATCTTCCATAACATCCCATCCATATATACGAAATTAATAACAAAGAAAGAACAATAGAAATAAGTTATGATTCTTCAGCATCTGTAGAAATACAATCACTTTCAACTCCAATAATATTCTTTTACAACACGCTTTTTATTTAACCCTATCGTCATATATCTTTTGATCTCCACATTCAAGAAGCTTACCACCCAACTCCATATATCAATAACACACCTGCCGAATAGAGCTTCCGTATTAATATTTCCACATACGCCCTGTTTGCAAACTACACCCACACAACCTAACCACTCTTAAATTGCCCACTATTACATGATTTCGACTCTCAACTTATACATATAAATCTCATCAGCGCTCACCGTAATAATCAGGATATATTGTACACTCTCCCTCCTTTCTTCCAATACAGATTATATACCTCCCTACCTTTATTTCTTTTCACTCTTCACCTCATCCATATTACAAATTAATATGCCTGGGACAACATCCAACCTTGTCACTCACTCCAACCCAGATAAGTTATTTATAATTATTGATCACTCCATCTCCAGAGACATAATCTTCTCATTATCTAACGACAAACTCTGCACTACGAAAAATGCATAACATTTGATTCATTCATAAGCCTTTCACCCAACACAATATACTTACAACACATACCTTGCGCACAAAGAAGATTTCTATTAATCCGCTCGCTCCATAACCCGTCTTTGTTGCATAGTCACTCATAAAACTTAAATAACAACATTATTCTTCTCATTCTTCACTAATTTGTTTGCAATAATTCATTAATCTACACATCTTCAACCACTTCTAAACGCACCCTGTTTTGCCAATCAATCCCCTCAGTCACTCGCGCACGCTTTCAACAAAATTCAGCATATATATTCCGACAACACGCAATTAACATCTCCTATAGTTCCTACAGTTCCCCTTACTCCTTACCCTTATATCTCCTTTATAAGGGTACTATTATGCTTTCCTCCAATCCCTCGAAATACATTCCATAAATGCTTTGTTACACAACTTCATATCAGTCATCACAATCTGCCTCCATTCTAGATCATTTCGCTAGTAATAATGCACATCTATACTGCCGGATTTACGCATTTCTAGCATTTTCTCGAATCTCTACCCTCATGACTTCTCATCCACCAAAAATAGTATTTCATGACAACTAAACTCGCACATTTCAAGCTCTTCATTACTGCTTACTCAAATTATGCATGTATTGTTCGAATGTCGTCACTCAACAAATCTCCATTTACATACCTTTTTCATTCAAGTCAGCGTATATCACTTAACATCGCTAATTCATTATTTATTGTGAAGATCTTTCACTTTATCTCATTCGTAATCTCTCTCTCACTCTCCTTCCAAATTGCTTCATATTGCATTGTAAAGTCCATTCATTCCTCTTCCAAAAGCTCTGTTCATAATTAAATTACCTCTTGTTTTTTCATATACTATGTACTATAGCAACTTTTTCACCCTTTCATTTATATTCCTCCTTATATATATATTTCCATACCTTTTCCTTTTAATAATATATACTGTATACATGTTATTATATATCACTATATATATATATATTATATATATATTATATATACTTATTATATTATAATATATTAATTCTTAAATATATTACTAGTTACTCACTTATTAATATATATTTATAAAAATAAAATTAAAGGGTATTATTAATATTACTTTATATATATACGCTTAATTCTCTCCAATTCTATATACATCGGATACTTAAAATTAGTACTCTCCCATAAGGAGAGAGTATTTAATTGTACATAGGTGGGACCCTCCGAGTTTTTTCCAAATATCATCACACAAAAAAGTCAACGTTCCGTTAATTCGCATCACCATAATCGGAAATGCTCAGGTCTCCTCGCCTGTGCATCGCTCTATTTCGGATTTGCTGAGTGATAATACGGACCATAAGTAATCTTCAGAAAGTGCCTGTTACTTCAGTTCACTTTATAGGGGGCTGCTGGATAGTTTTTGCTTATTGAAGTAATTGAATTCTAATTACGGATACGCTTAGGTATTTACTTGGTTTTGGTGTATATTAATCAATTTTCCCTTTCATCATATTTTTCTATAATAAAAACATACCTGCCATGTCAAGACGCTCAGAGACCTCAGACTTAATCCACTCTTTACATCCACAAGCGATTTAATGGCAGCGCAGCCACCTCCTGCATTCAACAATTCTCACTACTACATTCATGAAATATCCATCCGTTCCTTTTCATCAACATATATACTAAATATTTAAACTCAGACACTTGTTCAGTGTCACATATAAATAACTTACACCGAGATGTCCTCACTCACAACTAACCTTACTCTTACTACGTTTACTTTCCCCATCCTTTTACACACACTCAAATCTCTCTACCAACGCTCTCAATTCTCTTCAATTCACTGCACAAACCAATCATCCGATATAATAGGTAGGGCACCCTTCATTCTCTTCATTTTCCATCATTCTTACAACTCTCCTGGCCACATCCGCCCTTAATCTTTCATAACGCGGCGCCCGCACCCCCCCGCCGCCCCCCCCCGGTCAGCCCATCCATATACAAATTGAATAACTAAGAAGAACAATAACACATTCTGTCTCACTCCCGCAATTATCCTAAAACCAATCACCAATTGACACATTTATTTCTTACACACGCTTCACTATCGCCATACATACTTTTGATTCCATTCAGAAGCTTACCACCAACACATATACCAATAACACCTTCATAGAGCTTCCCTATTAATATATCATACGTCAGTTACAAAAAAAACTAAATACATTTATTCTTCTTCCTCTTTTCTCTATCATTTGTCTCAATGTAAAGTTTGAATCCACAATCCTCTACCACTTCTAAGGTCGCATCTTGTTCTTTCATAATAGTCCCTTCAGTAACTCGACGGCACTCTTTCGCCAAAAATACCAGTATATATCTTCCTACTACTCTCAATAAACCTACTTCCAATATAATATCTTACAGTTACCCTCTAATCTAAGGTGAGATACTATATTACTGGAGCTCTTCTCATCATCGTTCTCCACTTGGAATATACCACTACCATTAACGCTTTGTTACATATAACTGCTTACACAATATCCAAATCCAATCAATCACCATCTCGCCTCCATTATATGATCATATATCACGGATAACTCTCTACTACTAACTAACATCCTTCAATGCCAGATTACCAATTCTTCCAAACCCTTCTCGCTCTACTTCCTCTTACTTCATCTTTCATCTAGCTACCTCATGCTACTAAACCGTATTCTCTTCTTTGCAAGCCATCAAAACCCATTCATCTCAATCAGTTTACGAAAGCACGACGCCACATTCTCTACTCACTCCTTCATTATTTGCCACATGTTTTATGAATAGTATTTACGACGTGGTTACTGCACACAATTCCACACTTACTCTAGTCATCTGTGCATAATTAATATTACTCACCAGCAAAAATATTATCATATATATGGAATTATTGATGACAATGAAATTAGAAATGGTCAAAAGTATTATAGAAACTGTATAAAGATTTTCTATAGGATTATCAATTAATAGATCAAATTCCTAGGTTTAGTGAAATAATTTCATAAAATTGTATCAATGTAAATCTTATGAAGCTTATTACCATTTATATATGAAATTAAATCATTTCTGAATGATCTCAATTGGATATTTTCCTGAATAATCCTGCTGATCATTTAAAGTCGTATTTCATAATATGAATAATTATATTATATATATTATATATTATATATATATACATTATTAATAATATATAATTTAATAATATATATATTATATATATAATAATATTAATATAATTAAATATAATATATATATATATAATATATAATAAGGATTTATATTATTAATATATAATTATAGAATATAATACTAGAGGAGTTGAGTTACAATTATTTGACTATCAACAATTTACATAAAGATAAGTCCGAACTCAAAATGTATAAACTAGGACTATAAAAAAGTTAAACGGGAGATAAATAATAAAATAACTATGTAGAATCATTTAATTTCGGTATGCTGGCACGGAATGTCAAAATATGTTCTCGTTGCGGATAGCACCGGATGTGAAAATCTGATGTGCTAATGCAGGATGTGTCAAATAATTTGTATGAATAGTTTGATGTACGAGATGTAGAAGAAATTTTCACCTGTGTCACTTGATGCGGATTGTTAAAATTTTGGGAAAGTTGTGGATGGGAATTGCGGAATTTTGAATTTTCGTAATTCGGTAGCGGATCGTTGAATTTTAGTGCGGGATGTTCCGCCATCCGCGGCACTGCACGTGAATGCGGAGGCCATCATATTATGATATAGAATAAACAGTATATTATTTCGTTTTAAGTTATAATCATAGGTATAGTTAACGGAGTAACGGATCTAATGCCTCACACTACTATCTGTTAATATATATTAATTATATATATATATATATATATATATATTATATTAATTTAATATAATAATAATATATATTATAATATATTAATATATATTATATATATATATATATATAATATAATATAATTGACATAAAATTACAAGTGAATGTTGAATCAGTTAAATTTAATATCGAAAAGTAATTGAACCAATATTACGAAAAACTAAAAATACATATTTCTAATCAGCGTGTAAAGCTTATTACAATATTAATAGATAAGTCGTTTTTATAAATTTATAAATAACTATAAATAATACCATAGGGTAGACCGAAAAGATATAGGATCGGGTCTCTGACGACCTCTAGGTGGTACGACGGGAGGGTAACTTATCTGTTCACCTCTCACTCGTTCACCCATCAGCTACGACCCCTAATGGATTTAATATGTTTGGTGAATACACTTACAATTATTTATATATATATTATATATATATATATATATATATATACTATATAATATCATTAATATTAATATATATATTAATATATATAATATAATATATTAATATATATTTTAAATTCACAAATAATATAAATAGTCGTGTCTAAAACTTACTAAAGTCTTTGCTGAAGTCTAATATATAATAATATTAACTAATACTTAGAGAAAATTCAATATTAAATCTTTAGAATTTGAATATAAACTAGCAGGTAAATTAAAGTTGATAAGTGTATTTTATTGATAATAATTAGGATCTGTAATTAATTATAAAGTAAGAAATTTATTATTATTTACTCACATTCTGGTTAAATATAAGCTTAATACAGTTGATATTATCTACATAATATTGTAATTTGTGATTTTTTATGGTGTAAGATGGGTTTATACCTATCGTATGAATAATATCTGCTGATCACTGAGTTATTTATATTTTTGCTCATAATTATAATAATTAATATATTTAATATATATATTAATATATATATTAATATTATATATATATATTATATATATATATATATTAGAATGTAGTGTTAAAAATAACTATCTAATAAAATCAGTTAAAAATATAATTTAATATAATAAATATATATAATAAAGAATAGATAGTACTATATATCCGTTACTGCTATGATGATAATATAATAGGTAGGCTTCAGTCCTCTAAGCAAAAGACTGAACCAATTTCATACTAATCTAATAAATAATACAGAGACTTTAGTGCTGGGAACAAGAGAATACTTATTGTATGGAGATATGACTGTTATACAGTTTAGTGTTGTAAATATAGATATAGAAAATCTCAAAAACTCCAATGAGCTAGATTAGCGAAAGGGAATACATCGTTTGCGAACACCTAAAAGTAAAATTTTAGTTCGGAAAATTGTAAAAAAAAAAAAATATTGTTAATAATTATTAGTAATAATAAGATAGGATGGTATTAAAGTACAATATCATACCATAATAATAATAATAAGTTAGCTCCACGAGTTAAAATTAGTAGACTTGACTAGTAAAGTTATTATAGTATTTTTTTTTTTAACCTAAAAATACCTCGCAAGGGTATACCGCAATCACGATCGCGCAGGGAGTCGGGGTCTTTGTCTTCCGGGAAAACTACGGGGTAGGTCCAGTTAATATTCCACCCGTCGGGGATGGTCTCTGGAACCCCCACTCTTTGGTATTCATGGGCGTGGGTGTCGCTGGGGTTCCTCCACACCAATTACTGGGATTTGGAAAACGGTGAACTGTGTGTTCCTCCGTGGTCTGCAGAAAGCCTGCCAACTATTCAGTTTCTTTATCTATTAGAAATTTCCTCTGAAGTAACAAAGATAGAAGTAGTTTACGAAAATATCAAAACTAGGAGATTCTGTGACCGGAAGATAGAAAAAATAGAAAAGTGAAAAAAAGACAAAATGGATTTAAGTCCAGACAGAGGGAATACGTAGAGGATTGTCAAATTCAATTCGAGCCGACGGGGAAGACCAAGGGGGGGGAACG
>JABUQX010045908.1:32500-46976 GCA_015478945.1 Trachelipus rathkii
TATTAGTAACGGAGGAGGTAGAGCAGAAAGTTGAAGAACGGTAAATCTGGCAGGTATAGATTAAATTACCGGTGAAAATGATCAAGAATGGAGGCGAGATGGTGATTGATTGGATTTGGAAGTTGGGTGTAACAAAGCGTTTATGGAGGGTATAGTTCAAGGGATTGGAGAAGAGCAGTATTAGAGGGGGATAAGGGTACTGTAAGAATTATCTGGGAATTAGTTTATTGAGTGTATAGGGAAAATATATACTGGTATTTTTGGTTGAAGGTGCGGCGAGTTACTGAAGGACTGATTATGAGAACAAAGATGCGCTTAGAAGTGGTAGAGGATGTGTGGATAAAGTCTTTACATTGAGCCAATGATAACGAAAGATGGAGGGAGTAAAGAATAATATTGTATTTTAGGTTTTGTTGGATAGGCAACTGAACGTATGGATTGATTAATGGGAAGCTCTATGGAGGTATCATTGGTCCATATTGTGTTTGTGGTAGCTTCTTGAAATGGAATCAAAAGTATGTATGGCAGTATAGTGAAGCGTGTGTAAATAAATGGTGTCAATGGTGATTGGTTTAGGATTAATTGCGGAGTGAGACAAATAATGTGTTATGTCTTCTTGGTTATTCATTTGTATATTGTATGGGGTTATAAAAGATTTAGAGGTGGATGTGGCAGGAGATGGTGTTTAGAATGAATGGACAATGAAGAGAATGAAAGTGGTGCGTACCTAGTTATCATGCGGATTGATTTGGTTTTGTGGCAGTGAGATCTAGAGAGAAGAATTGAGAAGGGTTGGTAGAGAGAATTTGCTGAGTGCTCGTGTAAAAGATCTTTGAAATAAACGCGGGAGTACTATCATAGTAAGGTCTCTCGGTGTGTGCAGTGAGGACAGTTCTCGGTGTGAAGTTATAGTTATAATGGTGAGCAGCTGGAACACGTGTCATTTTTTAAATATTTTAGTATATTATGTTGGATACAACGGGGAACGGAGTGATGGCAGAATGAAGACTATGGAGAGCTTGTGATGGCAGGAGAGGTGGCTGGTGCATATTAAATCAGTTTGGTGGATGTAAAGGGATTAGAAGTTTGAGTGCTCGAGGTTCTTACATGAGGTATGTTTTTTTTATATAATGATGATGATGAAAATTATATACACAAACCAAAAATTACCTAAGGTTCGCGTAATTAAAGTCCACTAGTCAAATTAAGCTATCCCAAGTACCAGAGTAACGAAGTAAACGGCAAACTTCTTATTTCCTTTCACAGAAACGGAATAACGATAACGGAACTACTTTTTCCGTGTAATGGAGTGCGATAACGGAACTATCTTTTTGAGTAACGATTTGTTCCTCATATATATACGGTATATATATAAGTTAATAATATATATATATATATATATATTTAATATATACTTATATACTATTATATTTATATACATATATATCATATAGCATTATATATATAGATATATAAGATATTATGATGAGTTTATATATATATACTTATATATATATAAAAGGAAAAGTGTATGGCGAAATATATATTTAAGGAGGAAATAAAGAATAAAAGTTGCATACATAGAAGGAAAACAGAGGTAAATGACAGTTTGGAAGGAGGAATGAAGGCGATCTCAATCAATATGAAGCTTTTGGAAGGAACAGTGAGAAAGGATTACGAATGAGAGTAAGGTGAATTGTTAAGAATAATGAATAGGGATGGTAGTTTCGTGACTGATGAAATGAATGTAAGGAGAGTTTTGGAGGGAACACTTCGAAATCTGCCTATATAATTAGCAGTAATGAAGAGTTGACAATGGTGCGAGTTTTATGTATGGAAATACGTAATTTCGCGGAGAGGTACTGGGTGGAAGTGAGAAAATTGCAAGAATGGTAAATCCGCGTTATATACGCCAGCTTCTATATTCTTGGATACGATAATGATTCGATGATTGTTGAGCGCGCGGAGTTGTGACTGACTTGGTCCTCAGATAGTCTGCCGAACTACTGCTGTTACAAAGCATTTATGGAAGTAATATTTTATAAGGTTGGAAGAAAGCAGGTAATAGTACCTTTATATCGAGGGGAGTATATACTAGGGGTAAAGAGAGAGGTAAGGGAGCAGTGTTACAACTATACGGAAGCAAATGTTTAACTGCGTGGTTGTTGGGAATATATAATGCTGATATTTTGGTTTGAAGAGTGCGACGAGTGACTGAGGGATTGATTGGCTAACAGGGTGCGTTTAAGAAGTGGTTTGAGAATCGTGTAGATCAAATCTTGCTCGCTACATATTGAAACACAATCTCAAGTACAGGAGAATGAGAAGTAATGAAGTGTATTTTAAGCTGTTTATGGGATCTCTTGCAAGCGCTCATGACTGAGATTATAGGAATATCTTTGCGGCACAGGTTTGTTAGTAATATATGGTGTTGGTGAAAGGCTTATGAATGGAATCAAATGTATGCATTTTCGATAGTGAAGATTATGTGTATCACCGAATAAATGTTTACAAAATGGAAAGTGAAATTAATTATAAAAATTTACAGTATGGTGTAGATAGGTAGATGGAAAGGGATTTGATCTCACATGTGAGATATTTAATTTGTATATGGCTGAGTGATGAAGGTGAAAGAATAAAAGGTAGGGGAGAGGTAGATAGACTGATGGAGAAATGGGGGAGAGTGTATACTGATATCCTGTTTATTCGTACGCTGTATGATTTGGTTTTGTGTGGCGAATCTGAAGAAAGTTTAAGAGGATTGGTAGTGGGGATTGGTATGGTGTGTAAAAGAGAGGGATTAGAAAGTAAATGTAAAGATAAGAGAATACGGTGATGGTAGTGAGTGAGTTGAGGAAGAGTCTGCGGTGTGAATTTTGTGATAGATAGTAGCAATTGATAAGCATGTTTAAATATTAGGTTATATGTTGGATGAAAAGAGGAACGGTAATGATGCAGAGTGTTAGTAGGAAAGTTGTGAATTGTGGGAAGGTGTTCAATTAAACGCTTGGTGAATGTAAAGGGACTAGTTATATACGCTAGGGGTCCTAGCTATGAGGGTATGTTGTTTATCTGTGATAATGTATAGTAGTGAAATATGTTATATTAGGATAAGAAGGTATAGATTCATAGAAGTGCAAATCTGTCAGATGAATTAAATCACATAGGTTCGTGTTAGGTGAGAAGAATTGATTAATAAATGAGGAATGAACGTCATAAAGAGTTGTGTGTGTTGAGTTGAAATGGAGTAAATTAAAGAATAAAAGGAGAGTACATGGAAGTTGATTTGGTTCACTAATAATATGGAAAAGGATTGAGATTGAAGTCGGTTGGTTAAGTACGGTTATGTGTTATATGGTTGAAGTTAGTGCTGGAATCGAAACGTAGCTGGGAGGACCGAGAAAAAATAGGATCGAGTCAGTAAAGGATAAGTTGAATGAAGGAGAGGAAATGAGTTTCTGAGGCATTGAAAACGACTATGAAAGAAAGTGGATAACCGTGAGTGAATGGCAGGGTTTTTGGTAGAGAGATATATAGTTTGTGGGACTTTGCCTACAGTGGAATGAACCACACATTGATAGAGATATAATACACTGATGTAATCCCCGTGCAAGCTCCCTCCGTGAAGCCTCTTGTGTGGAATATAAAAATATAAGTCTGCCACTAAGTGCGTGCGTTAATAGTTTATTGTTTTCTTGTATTTGGTTGGTGTGTTTTATCATTTATATAAAGCGTGGAGACGAAATTGTTAAAAGGGGAGGGGAGCTCCTTCCCTTTTCGACTTGCGTAGGATTTTTCTCTGCCACATAACATGTTTCTTTTTCCATCTTGCTATGTTCCTCGCGTGTTTGTTTTATTGCTACTCTCATCTCGCAGATATTACCCCCTTATTTATTTATTTTACGAGGTTTTGACTCGCCGTAAAAATTTTGCCAGATTCCAACAATGTATTCCTATTTCCCGTGGAGCTATTGTAGTGTTTTGGAATGAGTAGGAAGTTTGGTGCTACTTCTTCACTCTATGAAGTGAATCTATGAGTACCATTATATATTATAATATATTATAATATTAATAATATAATTAAATATAATATAATATATATATTATAATATATTAAATTATAATGTTCTAGAATCTGTGTTAATAACTATTATATATTTCTAAATTTTGCAACAATTATTATTATAGTGAGTATTTTAAATATTAATTTAATAATTACAATAAATAGTAATAAATAAAAATACTAATAAATATTTACAATATAATAATTTATTTAATTAAAATAGCTACAATTAAAAAATTTCATTACTTTACATATGATTTTATTTCTCGTATTTTTTCTTTTTTCTTATTATTGCTTTAAATACGAAATTAGATAAATAAAATAAAAAATAGATATATAATAGTTAAAAAGGCAAATTACAGAAAGTAGATAAAGTCATAAATCTTTATTAATAAAACTCAAAAATTAAAATTTTCTTCACATCTGGAAAGAGCAATTTATACATTACTTTATCCCTCGAGTCAGTTAGGACCCTATCGAGAGAGAATTTCACTCTGTGGATTCAGTTATTACACAGACTTACGGCAAAGATTACTACTCTCATGAGCTAGGTCACTATTGCGGTAATGTCCGAAATTTTAATACAATCTCATTACGTCTTGCTGTGGACGATTAAAAATATATCAGTGTTTTAAAGAGGGATAGCTCACTCAATATTTCTTTATTCACTGTCCTCCATAACCAGTCTATTTTATCTAATATTATACCTATATGGTTCATATCTCACCTACGCTTTGAGTTAAGGCGAGTGCAAATACTAATATATACTATGAACATATTACCTGTTAGAGTACTGAATAATTATGAAATTAGGTAATTATTAGACTGGGAAAGGAATTCCTTTATACTCATTAAATATAAAAAAATACTAAATGACTATAATTACTAGGCAATATCTAAATTAAATACTTTTATTATTAATTATTTATTTGTTATTTATTTTATCTATTGAAGTTATTTATATTCGGCAAATATCGATATGATAAAGTTTTTATCACTCTATTTATTATTTACTGCGAGATGTAAGTGACGATTACCATATTCGAAATGATATACAACTTGACGCCCTTGATGGGAAAACCTTTTTAAATAAAAAACAAGGAATAAGAATTTTTTAAATACGCGCTCTTGTCTTGCGTTTTAAAATCAAAGCGCTTTTTATTATAACTGTAAAAACCAAAGACCGGTAAGCGAGAGCAACATTCTCCGACAAGAATAATTCGCAGACATTTCGCATACATAGAAGTGTGAATGGAGTCCCAGCTAAAGAAGAAGGTTTTGCTACGGCGACAGCTTATGGAAGCAGTCTGGTGTGTCAACTTCTCGAGATAAGCCAATTCATATGCTCCGTGAAACCTTTCACAAAAAATGAATCGTCTTGATTGTCACATAACTCTCTGGAGAACACAGACCTTGATATACCTGCTGGGTGGGATGAAGTGAAGTGAAGACTGCGTGAAACATAATTATTTAGTAATCTTCGTAACAAAATTTAAGTGAAAGTATTCCTTCCTCCTCTTTGGTTATCTTAAAAGTGCCTTGTAGAAGTAATAAGTTAAAGGTAGTTGGTGTCGACAAACATCAATAAAGGAATTGGGTTGTTTTACACAAACTTTATATACAATTCAGTGGTGAAATAAATAAAAGTCCACTAATCGTTAGTTGTACTAGGAAACGAAAACTCTAGAGCAGTAAGCAGGAAATATCAATATGTCTGAGGAGTATCGTAGGGTTTAATAAGATCGAATAAAGAGCGTTTGATACTTGTGTTGCTCAGGGTAATCATGAGAGTCCCTTCTCAATGAATGGATGTGTTAGTCTGGCAGAGGCTCCTCAGAGACGAAGATCTTTTAATTTTTCAATGTAGCAGAATATCATTTGTTTTTATAGACGATTTGTTTGAAAAGCCCAGACTCTCCACCCTTTTAAGGATGAGCATGTGTGAGTGAAACCACTCCAGATGTGTGAGGCGCACTCCATACAAGGCGAACGACTCCTTATAAAGAGCGAGCAACTGAATGTGCGTGAAGATAAATTCCTAAGATTATTACCTCATTAGCTACCCAACTTCCTTATGAAAGCTTGTGTAAAGAAAGCATAAGTAATGTGATCCTCCCAACTAAGATCACATAAAAAAAGAACACCCAAGAATATTAAAGACAGAAGAAAGGTTTGCCTTGTGTGTTTTTGAAAGATGTAATTATGTGGAAGATTATAGTCGCTTAAAAAGATGAAGGAATAGAGTTTTTGAGGCATTGAAAACAAACCAGTGTTTTCATGTCCCATTTAATAAAATCGAGAAAGTCAGAGGTTAGTTGCTCCAAGGCCTCTCCTCCTAGCGTGAATCCCTGCTGTTGGGTTGGACATCTTTCAAAATGATATGAGTAATGGAAGTCATCGACATAGGAGTGGATAGGTGAAGGACTAATAGAGAACGTCATTAACGATAAGTAGGAAAATAGTTGGGGGTAGGACAGAACCCTGAGGAACACCGTTATAGATACCATAGAACTGCCGGATAGGAAATCAGCGAGAAGGATAGGTACTGAAGTAGTTCAAGTATAGGAATCAAATTTTTGTGTCAGACTCTATCGAAGACTTTTTATTTAGCGCAACAGCAAAGATTCACCAAAATGCCAAAAAGCTGAGGACCAAGAATTGAAAAAAGGGAAAGAAGGTCGCCAGTAGAACGTTTTACGTAAATCACCTCGGTAGTGCGCTTAACACTTTTCGAGAAACCCCTCCCACCGAAGTACTAGTCAGTTCATTAAAAATCAAAGAAGTACGACCGCAAGTCCCATCAGTTTGCAGCACCGAAGTGTCAAAAACGTTTCCTCTCCTTAGGCGTTGTCTTTCTTGCGAAAGATTTGAAGAGATAGAAAAGAAAACATAGATAAGAAGGTAATTAGAGATATCCCAGAGGAGGAATGAATTTAGCAGAATAAAGAGAAGGATTGAAAGTTAAGAAAAGGTGTAGAATTTTGAGTTCACCTCCAAGATCATCAGGGATACGAGTAAGGAGCTGCATCAACTGCTCGATGTCAATCTGGATAGAGAAATGGTAAGCAAGTTCACCATCTGTGTCTTGATAATCACTGCCCAACAATGAAATTGTTTCGGGCTCAAAATTAGCGTATTCTTATGTATTTCCACCTGCTGAAATCAAAAATCACCATATAAAATGATAGGATTAGCTCTTGCTTTGGATATACAGTAACATGTAAATTTTTTAAAGTCTACATTTGTAGTAAGAGGAAATTTTGTTTTTGGAGTTGTCACACCTCTCAGCTGACATAACAGAACGTTCCAGATGTTGTAGGCTTATAACATGATACTGGTTTAATGTGACTGAGTTTCATATTGCTTAAGGTTTCATTTTTTTTTCAGATTTTCTGGTTTTGGATTGTTTTTTGAAGGTGTAAAATTTGTTAAATCAAAATGCCACGAAAATGCGTAAATTTAGTGATTAATTTTTGTTACATATGTGGTGAAATAACATGAAGACTGCCTATCAGTATTTTGGTGTGAAGGTAGGGGACCAGGATAAGTCCACATATTATGTTGCAACTCTTGTTCAGTTATACTCGGAATGACTTGAAAAATAAAAAAACCTAATGTATGACTTTTGTTTTGCTGTGCCTATGGTTTGGCGGGAGCCTATAAACCATACAGATGACATGCTACTGCTTGACTCCACCTATAAAGGCATGATTATCAAGGAAGAAAAGACGTGAACAGTTGAAAACCAGAATCTTTCATCATGCTAATTCGACCTATTTTCACATTCAATAGTCTACCAGTTCCTTAATCCATCCTCAACATTATGAGCTTGAAGTAGAAAAATGAAGACAGTGTGGAAGAAGAACCAACATGCCTTCCACATCTCATGACCAGATTTTGAGGTAAACGGTGATACACAGACACCGACTGAGTCAGGCGGAATTGAGTGATCTCAATTGCGAGACTTTGACTTGTCAAAGGAGAATCAGAACTTCCTAGGGTCAAGCACAACAGCAATGGAAATCTTCTCGCACGTGATGTGGGGGTTCCCACAGTACAGAGAACCGTCAGAGGGAATAGCTTCCCTTTTTTTTGAGGGGAAAGTTCAATCTGGTTGTGTTTGCTGGCGAACGTTAATGGCTTGAATAAATTTTGAAGTTTGAACCATGATCCAACTGAATGGAAGCTATTCATAGACCCCTCAAGCTTAGTTTGAAACTGTATTACTAAAACGGGAACGTCTTCCTTCTATTCCTGTTTGTCATGCAGTTCAAATGTATGCAAACATGACGCCTCCTCGACTCAATCACAAATATGGTGAACACAGGTGGAAAATCTGTGGCGATCTCAAAGTTCATCGCTGTACTCTTAAGGATTGCCAAAGGGGTAAACTAAGTACTGCTGGCTTTTTATGTATGTAGGACAGTAGGGATAGGAAAGCAAATTACATTCAAGCAGACTGGCCTGCAAGAGATCTTGACTCTAGCGAGAAATTGCTCGTTGCCGAGTCTCTCGTGGACCCAAAATATGTTCTTCTTCCACCCCTTCAAATAAACTGTGTCTCATGAAAATTTTTGTCAAAGGTATGAACCAGGAAGGAGAGGCCTTTAAATTCCCTAGATTGAGTGTTGCAAAGGTTAAGGAAGGTAAAAAAAATTTTGTTGAACCATCCAATATAAATTTTTCGACCCATTATACTTGTAAATGGTATTCTTTTGCGTTTGACGCGAGTTTTTGGAGAGGGAAAAAAGGAATCTAGGGAAGCCTTAAGGGAGTTAGTTTATTACATGGATTCTTAAGATCAAACAAAAGAGATGATAACTAACCTCAGTTGGTGGACAGTAACTTCTGGGAAAAAAATATACCACTCAACATCTGATGGAACATGTCCCCTATAAATCCAATTTTCTCAACTCCCACCGCCTAAAATTTTCCCCTACCTAGTTTTTGGAGCCTTTCAGTGATGAACACGGAGAAAAGATTCCATCAGGATATTTCTGTAATGGAGCAAAAGATATCAGAGCCGTTGGAATGAAGCTATTCTTGCGGACTACTGCTGGTCTGTGTGTAGGAATGCTCCGGAACTCACTTACAAGAGGCAAACCAAAAGAAAACGATCTCATGAAGCGCCGCCACATGATACTCTTCACACCGAACCACCTGCCAGGTATTCATCCCATCAATTTTAGACTCTTTCAACCATGTAACTGTCGTAACAATATTAAATGCACATTCCAATGTTTGTTTGGTATATGTATTAAAATGGTATCGTTTCTCTTAAATCTGTTAAAAATAACACATTTCCACCTATTGTTATACAAAAACTAGAGCTTAAAGATTTTTCCTTACTGTCATCATTCGATTTTCTTACCCAAATTAGTAAAGAATCATACAACCACTAACAAAATTAACAAAACATGAAGTAAAATTATTCCTTCAAACGACAATGAATTTTTAAAGCTCATTGTTAAATATTAGATGTGAGATGGTAAATGCGGTAATGTATAAAGGGAAGGAAAAGAAGATTGATGATATTAATATGGGAGTCTACGATAGTCAAACAATTAATGATAGTCTGTTGAGTTAGGAAACATATATACACCGAACAAATGAGTAGTAGATTGAGAAGAAAGCTGAAGCCATAAGGTAGAAAATTCGGATGACTCTAAATCAGATGACAATCAGAACAAAACATCATAGTGGTACATAGGCATGACAACAGCTGTTTGGCTGAAAAATAAGGGTATAGACAGTAAGAGTCCAAACAGAGTTTGATTTGCTGCCAACACATCCTTACTGAGTTTATATATATATATATATATATTTATATATATATATTTATTATATATTATATATTCTATATATATAAAATATATTATATATATATTATATATATAATATTATATACTATATATATTATAAATATAATATATATATATATATCACACCGCACACCCAGTACTCATTTTTTCCACACCGTGCAAACTTCACCAGACCCACGTGACCACCAACATCTCTTTGAAATGCACCGCATCCGCACCGAAGACACGCAACCGCAACCGCACCCGACCAGCATCGCATCGCACGCATCGCACCCCACCAGCAAAGCAATCGCAACACGCAACCGCACCACTCCGTCAGCGACGACTTACCCCACACAACCTAACAGAAAAAATAAAAGGGCTTTGGGACAGGGGGATGGGCGGTTTTTTTTTTGGGTTTGGGGTCTGGGTGGTTTGGTTTGTGGAGGATTTCAGCACAAAAACTGAAATAATCATTTTAATTGCATGACGTAACTTAATCAATTCTTTTTTTTTTTTTTATCTGGGTTTTCATTATCAATATCTTTTCTGTATAAGAACGATACAATAAATATAACGCAATAGATATTATAATATATTATTATTAATATATATATATATAATTACTATATATAGTTATTTATATATATATATATATTTATATATATCATTATATATATATATATATAATATATACTTATAGTGTGTGTGTGTGTGTGTGGTGTTTGTGTGGTGTGCTAAATACGGAAGTATGAATGTTAATTAATAGTGAGGGTGGAATGAAAGAGGTGATGAAAGCGGTTCAAAATTAAAAAGAATATGAGAAGTGGTTGAATGTGCTATAAACCCAATTGATGGGTTTTGAAAGAAAGGAGTATGAAAATATATAAAAAAGGGGGAAAAAAGGAAAACTAAAGTTGCATACACGTAGGGGAAAAAAGAGGTAAATTGGAAGGAGGATGAATGAGTACTTACAAGGGGAATAGGGAAGATCTTCTGAAGGAAGTGCCGAAAAGGTTAAGAATGAGACTAAATGTGATCTTCATAGAATAATGAAAAGAAATGGTATATTTTCGTGACTGTGATGAAATGGATATGAGAAAAGTGTGATGGGAACACTTCGAAAATCTGCATAGATTGACAAGTAATCGGAAGAGGTGATAGTTAATGGTGTGGTTTTGAATTTTGATGGTGCAAGAAAATAATGGTATTTTGAGGAATGAATGGACGTCAACAATTGAATGGAAAATCAGCTGATATAGATGGAATTACTGGTGAAATAAATCAAGAATGGGGTGAGATTGTGATTGAATGGATATGGAAGTTGTTTAACAAGACGTTTTTGAAGGGTACAGTTCCAAAGGATTAGAGGAGAGCAGTAATAATACCCTTATATAAGGGTAAGAGAGATAAGTGAAACTGTAGGAATTATATGGGAATTAGTTTATTGAGTGTTGTAGGGAAGATATATGTAGATATTTTGATTGAAAGAGTGCATCGAGTGACTGATTGACTGATTGGCGAAGAACAAGGATTAAAGTTGTAGAGCATGTGCATATCAAATCTCTCACATTGAAACAATGATGAGAAATGAGAGAGGAGAAAGAATAATTGTATTTAGGTTTTAATGGACTTGCAACAGGAGTATAACATGATAAATGGGGAAGCTCGGTAGCAGGTGTTGGTGAAAAGAGAAGACTGTGGAAGAATAAATGAAATTGAAAGTAAATGGTTTTATTTGATAGTGGGAGTGGCACAGGGGATGTGTTGTTTCCTTGGCTATTTAATTTGTATTTGGATGGGGTAATGAAAAAAATAGAGGTTGTGGTGGTAGGAGTGGTGGGGGAAGGTGTTAAATTGAATGGAGAATAGGGAAGAGAGTGGAGGTGCCTGCTTCATTGTATCGACTGATGATATGGTTTTGAGTGGCGAATCTGAGAAAGTAATTAATGGGTCAGATTTGGCAGGGTGTTGTAAAAGGAGGGGTTTGAAGCAAATGTAGATAAGAAGAGTAGGTGATGGTAGTGAGTGACGCGAGACCCGCAAGTGTGAATCCCTGTAGTGGTGAGCATTGGAAAAGTATTTGAACATTTGTGAATAATTAGGGCTTATCTTGGTGAAAGGAACGGTTGATGCAGAGCGTAGTAGGAAAGTTGTGAATGGTAGGAAGGTGGGTGGTGCAATTAATTCGAATACAAAGGACTAAGTCTTGAGTGTGCCAGGGTTTTGGCATGGGGGTATGATTACTGATGTTAATAATAACTATGGTGTAGAATAAGAGGTATTGATCTATGGCGTGGAATAAGAGGCCTATATCTAATGTACATAATCTGGTTTCAGAATGGACAATCTTAAGGCATTCGTGTTGGTGTGAGAAGAATTAGGATAAAAGAGGGAAATGAACGTATTAGAGAGTTCTGTAGTGTGAAGAAAGGCTAATGAGAGAATAAACGAGAGTGTATTCGTTTTAAGATGGTTTGGTCCTTATGGAAAAGGATGGATTGCTGGTTGTTTGGTTTGCGGATGTATAGTCATCGATGTGCTGGGATTCGACTGATCTTTGCTACCGAGAAAAAGTGGATTGAGATCAGCAGGGATGTCTGAATGAAGGATGTGAGTTTACAGACGAGAAGAATGGTGGCATAATAAGAGTGATATGTGGGGTATTGTTGAGGGGTTTATGCTTTGCTGTGAGCCTATCCAAGAGATGAATTAAGGCAACATGCTCTTCAACTAAGCTTATCTTTGACGTGCTTGATATACACTCTATTGCTTTTCCTTCAAGAATTGAAGGAAAGGATATATATATAGTATATATATATATATATAATATATATATATAATATATATATATTATATAATATTATTAAATATATATATATATTATATATATATTTAATTTAAAAAAATAAAAATATAATAAATAAAATCAAAACACTATGATGTTCAAACACTTAAATCCAAAAATGTAGGCCATGTAACATTAAAAAATCCTTAAACGCACGAGCAACCATAAAATACAATAAATAAAGGTAAATATATAAATAAATAAAATAAAATATAAATAGTAAAAAAAAAACATTAAAGGAAAAATAATAGTATACTAAATTTAACGGCTAATTTCGTTACTTATCATTTATCAGAATTTAGTGCAGTGCAGTGCGGGGCGATGAGGGAAGATGATGCTCGGTCAATCTCTCTCTCTCTCTACAACTCGAGTTTCCATCCTTGACAAAAGAAATAAAAGAAAGCAATTACCGGAATGTATAAGGGACGAAAAATGTATGTAAAAGATGATAACACTAGCAATATTTTAATGCCAAAGGAGGTAAGTAACTTTTTACAATTACGCTGATATTATATATATATATAATATATATATATAATATATATATATATCATATATATATTATATATATATATATATATATATATATATATAAATATATATATATATATATATATATATATATTATATATATATATATATATATATATATATATATATATATATATATATATATATATATATTTATATATATATAATATATACATATATATATATATATATCTACTAATATATATTATATATTATATATATAATATATATAATATATATAATATATATAATATATATTATTATTTATTATATATATATTATATATATATATATATAATATATATATATATATATATATATATATATATATATATAATATATATATTATAATAATATATTATATATATATATAATAAATATATATATATTATCTATTATATATGTATATATTATATGATATATAATATAATATATATATTATATATATATATATATTATATATATAATATAGTATATATATATATATATATATAATATATATATAATATATATATATATATTATATATATATATCATATATATAATAATTATTATATATATATAATAATTTTTTATCTTTGTAAAATTGGTAAAACTAAAAAACATATTTTATGATCCAAGGCCTTATCAGAGATTGAGATTTTATTTTTTTTAAATTAAATTCTCTGAGTTTCACTAAAAGTCGATTTTCTGTACTTTTTATTATGTCTTAAATGAAGATTTTTTTTTCATTTTCAAATTAATTTTTATAATTGAATGATTGGATTTTCATTAGATATTTATTGAGGTAAATAAAAACGTAAAACAATAAATGAAGTAAATGAACAGCAGGCTGGCCTGAATGCATGCAGACTGCGAGCTGCGCGCGAGGGGTGCCGTGTATCAACTTAATCACGCTGCGCGCGAGTATGTTGCATATTTATATAATGTAATTATAATTATAGATATTTTTATATATATATATTAAGCTTCATTACAAATCTTTTTTATTTAATGGGAAAATTGAGAATTTCGCGTAAATCCATCAACTGAAATAATTTTCAGATACATACCAACCATTCCATTCTAATTTTTTATTCCTCCCTGTTTAATAAATATATATATATATATCTATATATTATATATAATATAATATATATTATTTGGATAAGATATTCTTATAGTTATAGACTTATATATAAATTATATATATATATATACTATATATATTATATATATATATCTATATATATA
>JABUQX010045909.1:0-5000 GCA_015478945.1 Trachelipus rathkii
AAAGACAACTACTTACCTCCCTTCAATATATATATAGTACGTAAGGATGATAATGCAATGGAAGATCTTGATACCTGATAAACTCTGTTGAGTAGTTGTTGAGGTGGTATTGTTGATTAACATAAAGGAGAGGGTTTATATATAAACTGAATGATATAACTTAATATACGGTGTTTGTGGGTGCACTGCTTCAAGTTGTAGCTTTTGTGATGAATCTTAAATGTTATTAATATTACATTAACCTTCACTCATAAGTCGGTATAATAGGTAAAACAGCCATACTTTCTTATCATTAAATTTGAACCAATATCACTAGTAAATCTCAGGGGTCCAATAACTTGAAAAGAGCAAGGTGACGAACACTGCTAGCTGCGGCCGAAAACTCCAGTAAACTTCTCCTTTTCCTCTTGTAACAGTTATACTCTTATTTTAAAAATCTTGCTTCTCTCTTTTTTAGATTGTACCTGCATACAAGTTCTCTCTTTATCATAATAGATATTATGTATTTCATTTGAATAATCGGCGTATATCACTTCACACTACTTCTTTTAAATTAGTTTTATATTAATAGAGACATTATCAATTAATTAAGTATTTAACCAGACTTCGCCATATCATCATAATTGATGAATCACAAAAATTTCTCGTCTCACAGATTAGTTTAAATCCGTTTATCTCACTATTAGTTTCAGTTTTTTAAATTTTTCCATAACGAGGTAAACTAATTATACAGCTAGATTCTAATAACATATATGGCAGTGTATGTTAATATATTATAACAGTTTCTATTTCAATATTGGTTTAAATATCAGTAAGAGAACAGCCGCCAACTCTTGGAATTGTGCATGAGTTATATTATCCCTGAGACACCATGAAGGTTCGCACGGAGTGGTAACTAACCTCTTATGAGCTCCAGGTTGGGGGATATAAGAAAAGAAATATATATAATTTTGAGTCCGAGTGAACGTTAGGGCGGGATAGATAATTTATAATTTTGTAGGCCAACTAAACATTGTGAATTTGACTCATTAAATCTCTTCCTTGACACAACATGATTAATTATAATTGGGTGTTATAAAGATACATCTTCTATCATGTAACGTATTCTGATTGAAAAAGATTTTTGTAACACTTGAAATAATATTTTATTATACAACATATTTGAAAAATAAAAAAGAAGAAAACAAAAAAGTTTTTATATACATGACGGGGTTATAGTTGAAAAATCGTTTCAACTTAAATATCATCAATCCAGTTTATCTGCATCATAAATCGTGTAAAACCGACATTATAATATTTATGAACTCCTATTCGACATATTAGCTCAAATCTATTAATGTAAAACTTTAGAGTGGAGATGATTTTAATCCCAAGGTATCGGGAGAATGAGTAGTGACATTTTTATCCCCACACTTCTAATCTTATCTTGGGCACAACATTGCTAACCAAAATTACAGTTTTTCTAAAAGTTTCTCTTTCAAAACCTATGTTTCTCTCACTCTCTTTTACAAGATAATTTTAAAAATTAAGGCATGAATAGATTTTTTTCACCACTCGGAACATTATACTCTGTAGAAACCTCTTTTTGCAATCCAATAGTCAAATAATAAGTGTGACAGGATCTATCAGGAAATATATAAAGTGTACCGAGTGCGTGCTTGGACGCATAATCTATCAACCAAGTGATTCTCTCATGCCCTGAGAGCCCAAACATTCCGGAGAATATCAAACATCCTCAATCTACTCTCCGTAACTTATTATTGATGATACAATAAAGTTGGAGGAACAAGGCCCAAGCTTCAATAGGTGCCGTCTCTTGTCGAACTTGGTTACTAAAGCTGGGTCAATGCTACGTGTTGGTACAAACACGCCATTTTTGACCTATAACTTTTTTCTCCTCATACAACCAACAGTGTTAATAGATCATGAGACATCATCGAGAGAGTTTGAGAGCATGCTAGACTCCATGTGTGTATTCTCATTTCCATATTATTAGCTCGAAATGCTGTAGTTGATAGATAATTTAACCACTTTAGAATATATTCTATCAGATCCTCTGTAAACGTATAATGTCTCATTACAAATATATAAAACGAACAACTATGTAGTATACGATATTTAGCTTGCACAATTGTTCTGATTAATTTGAGCGTTATGCAGATGTGGTCGCATCATTCTTTCCATTTTGTAACTAGCTACCAAGTTCTGAAAGACTTAAACCTTGCTAATATGGTCTTCAACCCCAGTGAAATCGTGTTAAGAATTAACCTGGGTGAGAGAATATGAACAATAATAATTCTAATATGATCAAGTAGGTGGTATTGTTGTTTAGGTCCTATAGATAGACTTCCCATTTTTTTTTTCGCGCGCCGTTAATTCATAAGTGAGTGCAGATGAGGCGGGCGAGAAGGCAAGTTAAGGATATATGAGCCTCGAGACTTACTTTTATGCATTTTTCTAAAGATCTCGGAAACTTGAATAGTTATTTACCATAACATGCAAATCCACCAATGTAGTGAAATCGCCAGTGAATTATAATCTTATCGCTATGGTTCGTTGTCTACTAAGATATATTTGAGTGTCATATTTATTGAACACCACGCCACCACATAACCTCCTTGTTCGGATATCAAGTTATTAAGTATGAATGTCTGGGTTTTAATGGCACACATGCTTCGTTAATTTTTGAAGGTTCATTAAATTGTTTCACAGAAACAAAAAACCGTTTAATAAATTATAATCTAGTTCTTGTCCTCCATAACAGGTATCTTTGTTAAACGCTTATCCTAATACGATATTGTGTGTCAGAAATCTCTATTTTAAACCAGTCCATGAAGCATTTCAAATTTAAGATATAGGTGATCAAAACTATTATCTGCTCTGTGAAGCGAGTTGACAAATTCCAGATATTAACGTGTATTTAACGGTTGTTCAATCATTAAAACTTATCTGTACTTACCAAGTAAGATAATTTGATAAAGCATATGTAGAGTGCGAATTCTAAATAAGTGATTCTGTTTTTTAGTGTAGTTTCTTCAACATATGGCTTCTCAAATAGCTTTAATGCAGTGTGAAATATATGTCAATTTATAGCAGCTAGTTCCACTGCATAAAATTCATTTAAATATTATATTAAAACTTTGTGAATCAATTTCTTAGGCGAACTAGGCTCTCTCTGAAGTACAAAAGAGTCACTCTTTTGACAATATACTTAAGTTTTTAATTTTCATCAATACTGACGTGTATCTAATTCCAATGACATTGAATCTTCTGTCTTCTCGAAAATATTAATATAGATATGGGGATATCAAAAAATCGTATTCCTAGTTTCTTGAAAGTTGCCCTTCAAATAGTCAATTTGACAATTTTCTTTTTCAAGCATTCATTCTTAACTATTTTACATTTATTTAAAGTTATAATTCTTTATCGAGAATATCATGCGGCAATTAAGCTCTCTCATGCCCGAACCAAGAGTGACCTCTCAACGTAGTGCGGTGAGCGGATGGCACGATGCTTTTTTAAATTATGTGACGGATGGTTACCGATGCGTATTGTCTTATTCTAAACACTATAATATTTATAGATATAGATTATATATTATAATATATTAATATACAAAGAAAACAGATTAAATATCAGTATAATTATATGAATACTCTGGGCGCATAAATAATATATTATATATAAAAGTATACACGATAAATTCCACGGTAAGATAACAGAGAAACTTCTTCTTAAGAGATGGTTTGAGGTTATTTTAATGGCTATCTCCAAGTAAACGAGTAAACCCACGAAATATAACTTGTCTCTATTTTCGCATTACATCTTTATGTGTAAATATTTTAAACGAACTTATAAATTTTATTACACCTTTAATATTTGTTTTTGTTAAACATATTTTTTGTTATAAAATTTATTTTATTCTTCTAGATTTTCCCTATGATTTATAAAATCCATGGGGGTTATAAACCCCTTATAACTATATAACTTACATATATGATATCGCATTGCTTTGGGACGGATTAGTTGCTATTGTTTAATTGTGTAAACGTATGAATTTAATAGGTCTTTGCTGTTCATATATTTTGGCGTATCTTCAAAATTGATGATGTACTCATTTCATTTTAATTAAAATAAGAAAAAAATATTTATGTATTGATTTATGATTTTGGAAAAATAGATTTTTTTTTATAATGTAACTCGTGTTGACACGAGTAAGGAGTGCGTCTGTGATATATATATTTATATTATAAAATTTTATATTATATTATATATATATATATATAATATATATATATATATAATTATATATAATATATAATATATTTCTTAATAAAATATATTTATATAATATAGAGTTATATAATTTTATAGATTATTATATTTGTTTTTTATAGTAATTTTTTGTATTATATAAAAATATATTTTATTGTGTATTATATTATTTATATATATATATATATATATTATATTATAATATATATATATATAATTATATATTATATAATATTTATATTTATATTATTAATAAAATTATATATATTATATATAAATATAGTATAATAATATTTTCATTTTTCTTTTTCTTTCATTTTCTTTTTTGTTTCCCCAGACTGGGAGTAAAGGTGCATGTACAATGGCATTCGGAACAGAAAAGCATATAATGAACAAAGTCGAAAAGAACAGGCCTTCGCCCTCTGTACATTAATATAGTAGAGAAACATACGTAGGCAGTCAGAAAATCCACCCTAGACTTCACGGAACGGACGGATCCACACTTTTTAATCGTCCAGTGTAAGGGTTCATGACCTGCCAGGTGGGTCACAATCCATACCCACAAAGCCTGCCAATTCACTCCTATTAAAGCGATCTTTATTCTCGCCTTGCAACTCACATTCTTCCTCCTTCAACATTCGTATACTTGGCTCAATCACTTTTCTCGGTACTTCCCAGCCGTCGGGTTCCCAACACATCGCACTATAACATCTCGCTTAAACCAA
>JABUQX010045909.1:12500-18375 GCA_015478945.1 Trachelipus rathkii
TTAATGACCATTGATTGAAACTATATAAATATTTAAACAATATAGTTTTCTTTAAATATTTTAGATATAAAATAATATAATATTACGATAATATAATATAAAACTTATATGGTTATTTACTTTATTTTTGATGGTTTATATAGCTGTGTGTTTTTTTTTTATGTATGTTTGTGTACAATATAATATAATATAATAAAATATAATATAATATAATATATAATATAATATATCAAGTTGACATAATATTGAAAGAAAATATATTCCATGGTTTCTTCACCTTGAGTGAATATAGAACTTATAATTATTGATTAGTTTACTTCTCATTGATAAAACATATCCTGAGCTCTATTTGTCTATGTTGTGGTGCATGTGCTGTCAGATAATTTATATGTGACAGGATATGTAGTTGCATTCGTATGCAGAACAGTTGTAAATATCCTTGTAATATTTGTATATACACGCTATGGTGTCGAGTTTCTATTGTACCTTGTCTCCTGAGTTTCTTTTTTGTAGTTTGCATTTTTATGCTTGTTGCTTAATTGATTGATTTAATTTTGCTTGCTGCGCTGCTGCTTCTTTTCTTTACATTCCTTTTACAAATATTCGTTTCTTCAGTACATTTAAATTCATCAGTGTGTACGGTCAAATCTAGTATACAGGCGGAGGGCGCAGAAAGATCCTCACAATAAATTTTTATAAATTTTTTTGACATTGAGGTGTCGGATTCAGATGCTTGTATTCCTACTGGAACTGTGGAATTAGTCTTTTCTTTCTTTACTTTTTCTTTCGTGATCCTTAAAAAATTACAGGTTGCATCTTTCACCATAACAATAAATATAAATATATATATTACTATTATTATCATTTACCTCCTATCCCCAAGTTGAAGAAGAACACGATGCAAATCAAAAAAGAAAGCCCTCTTTTACCATTCCCTTCATACCCTTAAGTGAGAACTAGTTGCAGTCAGAAAAATTTGTTATAAATTTATTTATTTATGTCTTTAACTTTATTCTCAAACACTCTTCCATTATGTATTATATTGCATTCTCCATAATTAGTGACAGCAACTGCTCTTAATCATATTGAAAATGTGATGTTAGTTTAGAAGGATTTTCAAGCAAACATTAACGAAACATTTTCAAACATTTTGGAAGTTGCAACAGAACTTCATCTTTGAAGAAATGAAGAAATGAAGAAATGAATAATGCTCTTGTGAGAATGCAAATTTAAAATGAAAAAATATAGGGCAATTACAATTTATTTTCTTGATTTTTCAAACCAGTTAGAGAGCAAGTTCGTGAATCAGTCCATACTTACTAAATCTTTGTAAAGTTAATCATTCCATTGATATCTATTCAAAATTTTGCTAGTTTTGTAAATAAATTTGATCTGTGCAGTCATTTTTTTTTTTTTTTTTGTAGTGAGTGTACAGGAGCCACCACTGCGCACAAAAAAAGCGGCGATACCGAGTAAGAAAACCAACTACGGTGTCATATCTTAATTATAATGGGATTTTAGCATTTACCTCAAAAAACGTGAACTCCAAAAAATATTTCTCTACTCTGAAAAAGCTCAAAACATACTTTTTCAATTCTACCAGGAGAAGAAAAACTAACAAAACTGGCTTTAATGAGTGTTCATCATAGCTTCACAATATAAACGAAGGAAGTTATCAATCATTTTGCTGTTCAAAATTAAGAATTTTTTATATAAATAGAAATATTTTTATTTATTTTCAAATACTATTAAGTTAAATTATTTTTATTCCCCTTTTATTGAAGTAATATATATATATATATATATATATATATATTATATATATAATATATATAATATAAATATATTATATATATATATATATATATATATAATATATATAATATATCATATATATATATATATAATATATATATATATATATATATATATATGATATATATATATATATATATATATATATATAATATAATATATATATTGAACAGTTGTCACCACCACTGACGGGCAGAGCCCTAATTTAAAGGATGGGGGTGTTGTACATCTCAGAAGTTCATCAAAACTAATGTATAATTACGGCAGATGACACAGACTGCAGGCTATTAAAGTGAGGGAGATTAAATTCAGCAGGAACACAGAAGATGGAAAGAATTCCAAGAACAAAGTGGAGGGAAAAGGAAGGAAATCACCCGCAGCGAACTAGCCTGTGAGTTACTAATACACACAAAACTCCTGCGCAACCCCAACACATCAACCCCGTTCTTGTGCTGCGAGGGCTATTAAGGTGGTGGTACGCGAGTGATAAGTTCCCGAGCACCTGCCGCTGCGTTACCTATAGAAAAGAGATAAACCACCAACATCGCGCCGCGAAAGATAGAGGTTAAGTGAACTCTACAGTTTTATAAGCCTTTTGGCCCTTGACATCGACCCTATCCAAAAGCCGGGTGAAAGCAGATTCCCCCCAGATTATGACAAGCAAGGTACTCCATACAAGGGGCGGATGAAGGCCCTTGTATAGTTGGAGTAACTGAGAAGAGGAAAGAAATAGTCTTGCAGTCTAAATAGAACTCCCAGTTTCTTTCAGGCCGCCCGGCAACTGTTGTGATGTGAGGTTTCCAAGATATTTTTTTGCTTATGTAAGGCCAGGATGATTATTATTGTGCAACAGGAGAGACGAGAGAACCGTCGAAAGAGATAAGGAAGTTAGATTAGGTGTCTTAGAGAGGGAGATTTATAGAAGTTTCGGTTTATATATATATATATATTTATTTTTTTATTTATTTATTTTACCACGAAATCGGGAAAGGTTACTATTTTATATTTTTCCCGACCAGTGGGCCCCCATATATATTATATAATATATATATTATATTATAATATATATATATATATATAATATATATATATATATATATGAATATATATAGTATATATAATATATATATATATATATATATATATATAATATAAATATATATATAATATATATATATATATATATTATCTATACATATATATATATATATATATATATATATATATATATATATATATATATAATTTTAACCTAAAACGCCCAAAAAAATTTCATATATATAATTTTCCAGAGGGTGAAGTCGAAGTCATGGTAGGCAATTTTCAAAAGGGTGGAGTAGGTAATTTTGAAGAGGGTGGAGTCGGAGTCAGAATATTTTGAACAGACTCCACAACCCTGCTGTGTAGACAATGCTTCGAAACTAGAAGTCCCTTTAGACCAGGAAAATATTCGTAAAATAGTTCAAGAAGAAGCAGATAAGCAAAAACAATACACTTAAAAATTGCTTAGAGGGGCGCTTCGTGCATTTAAAAATGAATGTTTGCACAAGGGCAAAGCTAAATAATTTTGATATACAAATTAGATATCAGATATGTGGACAAGGATAAAAACAATATTACCAAAACGTTAGCAGTAAAAGATACCAAATTGCAACATTTTAGCTAATATATCCAAGAACCTGTTATTAACGTTTGAAAAGAATTAATAATAATAAGAGGCAAGTAATTAGATTAGTTACGGATAACGCATCAAACAAGATCAGTACGATTGAAAAATTTATTAAGGAAAATGAGGATGAGGAACAGGAAGCTGGTAAATGTGATACTGATTTTATTGAACGTCAAAGCGAAGAAGTAATAGTTGTTTTCAGAATGAACTTGATAAAACTATGATAACACTATGTTCCAATGACGTTAAACTTGCACACATGAGGTGTGAAGTTCATACTTTACAGTTATCAGTGCATGATGGTCTCCGCAATAGTCATACAGCAAACCTTATAAGCAAGGCGAGACATATAGCAAAAGCAGCATGTACCCCAAAATTAATGGAAGTTCTAAAGCATCAGCCTGGAAAAGTGGCAATCTGATCAAAATACAAAAAGGGGAAGTACATGTCTTATGCTCGAAAGGCTTCTGCAACTAAAAGACTTTATTAGTATGATGGCTGCCGGTACTCCTGAACTTTCTCCAATAGTCAGTGGGAACAAATCGAAACTCAAAGAATTACTAAAACACCCATATTTAAGATATTTTACAACAAAAAATATGCAATCAGAAGACTTGACTGCAGGAAAATTTTAATAGAGAAGGTATTTTAGCAAATGACAAAAAATTCCATGGAAAGAAGGAAAAGAATGTTAACTGAAAACAAAATATTTTTGTCGGCCATCTTTGTTGATCCACAGTTCAGAATCTTCCTCAGAGCTGAAGATCTGATATTAAAAGCTAAGAATGTTCTTTCTGAACTAGGACTTAAAATGAATAACACCATCGAACAGAAATCTGGGTCTGAGTCAAATAGTTCAGCAGTTTGTGAAATCCTCCCTTGTGGTATCTGGGTCTGAGTCAAATAGTTTAGCAGTTTGTGAAATCCTCCCTTGTGGTATCTTGTCAAATGAAGAAGTAAAATTTGACAAACAATGGGGCCAAATGGATCATGCAGAAAAACGATTGAAAAAAGACAATCTACTAGTAAAATACTAGTAAAAGACCTTCAACCTAAAAATCCTCTAGAAATATACAAAGTAGAATTCCATAAAACATTAAGATGATATAACAAAATGAAGATCAAGACTATCACATTTTACAATTCGCTTAAAGCCTCAAAGCTAACTAAAATTTTGCAAGATGCAGCTAACACAAATACATGGCTTTGCCTCATATTCAAAAGTCATGAATCAATTTTTGCTTTAAAATAATAAAATCGGATCTAAGGACATCGTTAAAGGATTACTTTTTTTTTAAGAAGTTTTATTTTTAAGAAACAATTGTTTTGAGTAAATACATATTATATATGCTCAGGCAGTTCAAATTGAAATTGTTTTAAAATTAGGAAGAAAAATGAATTTTAGTATATATATATATATTATATATATTATATATATATATATATATATATATGTATATATATATATATAATATATATATATATATATATATAATATATATATATATATATATATAATATATATATATATTATATATATATATTATATAATAATAAATATATAATATATATATATAATATATATATAATATATATATATATATATATATATAATATATACTTATAATATAATTAATAATGGACAATCTTAGGGGCGTGGCTAGGGTGTGAGAAGAATTGATAAATGAGGAATGAACATATTAGAGAGTTGTGTGGTGTGAAGAAAGGGGTAAACGAGAGAATAAATGAAAGTATGTGAGATGGTTTGGTCATCGTGGAAAGGATGAATGATTAATCGTTGGTTTAAGCGGGATGTATAGTTGGTGAAGTGTGTTGGGAACCGACCGTTTGGGAGACTGAAAGAAAAAGTGAATTGAGTCCAGTAAAGGAATGTTGCAGGAGAGAAATGTGAGTTTTGGCAGAGGCGAGAAGAAAGGTGGCATGATAGGAGAGAATGGCGCGGGGTGTTGTAAAGGGGGTATGGTTGTGGCCCACTGGGCCAGGGGAATGAACCCTACACTTGACGACTTACCATGGTGTGGGTCCGTCGAGGTTCCATGAAGCTCTAGGGATGGATTTTTCTGACTGCAACGAGTTTTTACTAATTAATGGTACAGAGGGGCCGGTAAGGCTAGGCTTTCTTTTCGACATTTTGTCCATGTCTCCTACTGCTTTCTTTTCCGATGCTTGTAAGCGCACCTTAACTCCCAATCTTGGAAAAAAAGGTAGATAAAGAAAGAAGAAGAAGAAGATAATATAATAATAAATAATAATAATAATAATAATAATAATAATAATAAAATATTAAAATATAATAGAAAAGTAATGTTCCCTGCACTCTTGATCATCTGTATTTTTACATTGAAGTAAATGAGAGAAAATGAAAGAAGT
>JABUQX010045910.1:0-12500 GCA_015478945.1 Trachelipus rathkii
CGAGCAGTACCCACGCTTTGCCACAAATAAAGAAATGAGCAGAAAGAAGATTGAGAAAAAAAAAGAACCCATGCTTGACTACTATTGTGCAAATCAAGCAAAAAACCAGCCGAAACAAATATAATAAAAAATTATTCTTGTAATCATTGATGAATTTGTGCGTCATATTTTTGTTTTCCCTTTTTAATGGTAGTTGAATTCTTATCATTAGACTTACTTTTTCAAATTTATTTTTTTTCATTTTTCTAAGTTCAGTTTAAATGTTAACGTTATTTTAAAGAAATAAAAGGGGAGGGACAAAACCAAACCTCATTTGGGTTCCCAGTTGATTTTGGTTTAGCTTCTTACAATTAGCTTTCTTCAAATTAATGTTAGACAATCGAGAGATAGATTTAAATTTGTTATAAAATGAAAAGTCATAGACAAGTTTTAATTATTTTTTGTGATAAACATAATTTTGAATAATGATAAAAATAATAAATTAATTTTTGGTTTAATAATTTTCATTTCTATTAGTATTAAATAAACTGAGCAATATAAAAGTTTGAAATATTTGAACTGGAGCTGAAAACATTTCAACTGAAACCTCACCGGCACAATTTGGGGGGATTTAAAGAAAAATAAATAAAATCACCAGTACAGCGACATAAACATGAAGGTTGGATATTTTCACAAATATGTAGGAAAAATAGTAGTATAACCAAAAAATAAAAGAACAATTAATAATTTAGGATTAAATTTTGTCCTACTTTTTGACCTAACTTTTGACCTACTTTTTTTTTATTTTTTCCTACTTTTTCCTACATTTTAAAAGTGTCCTGTTTTCCTATTTTTTGACCCCTATAATTGTGCGTGCCTTCCTTAAATATTGATCAAAATTCTCTTCTTTCATCCCTGAGAATCTCAGAGCTTTAGTTTTCCTTCTATTTCTGTCATTGTAGTTGTTTTCTATAGTATAATAATTTATAAAGAGATTATTCTTACCGTTTTTTTCTATGTAGTTTCTTTTTCTTGTTGCTTGTAGGTTCGTATTTTATTTCTTTTATATGTCTTGTCTATTTCTTCATTTCTGTCTTTTTCACTATTTATTTATTTATTACTTAATTATTAATGTGTTTTTGTCCTTTTATCTTCTTTTGTTGTTTAATTTTCTTTGCTCTTAAAAAAAATAAAATAACTTCTCAATATTATTCAAAAAATACTATAGAAACTTTTTTATAACTACTTTTTATTAGGTCTTATAAATTAATAAATTAATCTCAAACTTGACTTATTAATATCTATTAATCTTTTTATAAATCTGTAATCTTTTTTTATGCATCCTGTAAATCTTAATCTGATTTTAAGGAAAAGAATGATTATGTATTATCATTCTTTATCTGTTCTTTTTCTTCCTCTAATTTCTTTTCTTGACATCCTTTCTGCCCATCGGTTTGTTATATAATTGAGTTAGCATGTTTTTCTTTCCAAATTCTTTTGTAAATCCATCTGCTACTTGTTGTGCACCAGGAATCCAGTAATTTCAATAATTTTTCTACGTTCAGCTAGAAATACTCTTCAATGCTGCAATGTCTATTCTTAGATTTCTGTTCTTAATTGCTGTATTGGATTCTAAAGCTTTCTTTATTGAGTGATTATCTGTTTTAACTTCAATTTTCAGTGTTTCACTTTGTTATTTCCTTCCATACTTCTCTTATATAATTGGCTTCCCTCAAGCCATTCAAGCAATGCCACCATTTCTGCTTACATCGTTGATCTTACAATTCTGTGTGCTTTCTTCGATTTAACTATTTAACATTACTATTTCTAATGTTCGTTAAGTTCGAACAAATATAGCCTGACTTGTGTGCTTCATCTTCTATATTTCCGAACGATGCATCACTATAACATATTATAAATATTTTTCAATTTCTGGTTTCCATTTTTATTTCTACACATTCATTTTTCCAAATTTATTAATCCTTTTATAGCATCTCTTTCATGATCTTGTATTGTGTTGCATTACTTAATTCTGCTTTCTTTGCAACATTCTTACTGACAAAAATGATAAATCTGTCTTGTGTGTCTGGGGATATCCAATTTAGACTCCCATTCAGAGACCTATATAATGTCATCTCTCTTCCTTTTCTAATTTTCTTTCTTTCCTCTATCTGAATATTCCTCCTGTGACACTACTTTTAAATCCTTAATATAATTTATTTGGCTTAGAATTATTTCATTATTTTCCTCCTTTATATCAATACCAATGTATTTAAACATTTGTTCTTCTACATTACCCATTGTGATTCTTTTGCTATATTTTTATTGTCACCATTGTTGAAGATTTTTTTTATCTAAGCGAAATATATTGTTCGAAAAGAAAAAAAATCAAATAAAATAAAAATAAAAACTAGATTTCGCTTTGATAAAATATACTATGCCTTTGATTATTTAAAAAAGAAAATGGCATAAAAAGTTCTTTTATGTTTTCTCTTTTGAAGAAAAAATGGATAAAGAAGATTTAGTGGAATTTTATTTTCACTTTGTAAACTAGTAAAAAGACTTCTCTCTCCATTTCCCGACCTTTCAGGTATGCTGTCTTTACATCTAGTGTTCTAACTTGCCATTCGTATGCCTGAGTGATATTCATGAAAATCTTTATGGTATCAGGGGTACATGTAGTGTCCATATACTTTTTCTTCGAATCCTCTTGCCACAAGTCTTGCCTTTGTAATTGTTTTTCCTATTTTTAAAATTTTTTCTGTGTTACTATATTCCATCTTGTGGATACTTATTTTCTGTTCTTATTATCTCTCACATTTCTTTCTTTCAAGACGTTGTATTTTTCCAACTTATTATTCATTTTGTTTTGGTTGCATTTTTCAACTCTTCCTTGCCTCAAGGTAAGTTTCATAAATATATTTGTCACCTCTTCTTCTTGATTACCTTGATTCTCTTCTTCATTCCTAACCTTCTTTTCATTAACATCTTTCTTCACTTTGTCATCTTTCTACTTAGGGACATCTTATTAATTAATGCTATTTTTAGTCACAATTCATTCAAATTGATTTAATTTCAATGAACTTTCATCATCGCCAGATCTTGGGACATTAATCAAGGAATGAGTACTTTTACTTTTTGTGCTTTTCTGAGCTTCTGCTTCAGTTATTCTTTATTTATTTATGTCTTTCCACTTTCTTTTTCTTTATCTCATCAATATTTCCATATCTTTTTTATTTGTTTGTCTGTCTGTGTTTCTTTCTATCTTTTGTAGAGCAAAATATTAAACTACTTTCTATCAAATTTAAAAGCATACTCGTTAAATTTAGTAAAATTCTTTGCTGCTCGTTCACCTCCCTGATTCTGATAATAAGTCATTGGTTTAAATCCTCATATTGTTGTTGGTTAATTCACACTAATTTATTCTTGTTATGTGAACTCTAGCTACATCATGTATCCTGCCATTTCTTCTTTATTTAGTTCTTTCTCTTCTTTTTTCCTATTAGTTAACATTTGCTTGGCCCTATGTACTTTTCTTTCTAATTTAATTAATTAATGTATATATCATTGGCCTTACTGTTTTTATGTGTTTTAATTGGCTAATTAATGGTAGTCTGTGCTACTCTGGCTGGTATAAAACCTGAGGAGGAACATATTTTAGGATCTTTCCGCTCTAATTGCTGTTGGCTGATGATGTGATAAGTTGGTAGTGGCGTGCCGCATATATCTCGTTCAATTTTATTTATGTGTTAGTGTCTTTTATTACGCTATTTCTTAACCAATATATCTAATCTGGTTGGTATGAATTATAACCATTTAACATAGTTAAATTTGGATTTTATCTTTCGTAAACACTTTACTCATTTTTAGCTTTCTTCTTTTAATCTTGAATTCCAATCTCTTCTCATCATATTTCTTATTATATGGATCTCCTTTATAATTCCTATCTATTTATTTTCTATTCATTTAATTTCCGTGCTATATTATAGGTGTCTTTTCTCTTCTTGCTGTTCTCTTTTCAATATTATGCGATATTTTCGTTACATGGATAATTATTTCATTTATTCATATTTTGGTATTTCCCTCTTTCCTGCAATTTCCGTATCATTTATTATTCTTGGTCTGCCCAAATGTAATGTTAACCCGACGTCATTTTATCTTATATTTCTTATATATATATTTTTTTGGTTTTTTTTCCTTTTTTCTCTATTTTATACCTATCTCTTGCTTAGTAACATATCTGTATCTTGTTGCTGCATCTATCATTACAATAAATTTATGATTCTCTATCTCTCCTTATATTTTCCATTTCTGTAAATATCTACTAATTAATTTTGTGTGCCATTTTCTCTATTATCTCTATTTTATTTCAACGCGATATGCATGTTGGGTTTTATATATTTTTTTTGTACTTTTTATCGGTAGGATCTTTATATCAATTTTTTCTATAATTTTTTTGCCAAAATATCTCCTTTTTTTATATATTCTTTAATTATTATAGTTTAATTCTCATATGCTTCCTCGATAAATAGCTTCTAAATCATATATTACATCTGTTTCCCATTTTTACTAATAAAAGACTTTTTTTTCATTATTTTTTCTTATTTGACTTTTTCTTATCTCTTAATTTCATACCTTCTTATTATTTGTTCTATCTCAATTTCTCTTCTCTTACCATCCATCATGAGTTCACACTTATCGTGTCCTGTTTCGTTTTCTATTATTGGTATATATTGTAAATCCCAATGTCTTTCAGGTGTATCATAATTCTTTTCTTATATCTAAAAATTTATTGGAGTTTTCTTTAACGTTTTTCTTTCCTATCAAAAAGGTATGTCTTTTTACAACTAACATCTATTTTTAATTTAAAACTCCTCATTATTTTAATATAACCATCATTTTCCTTCCTTTTTTTATTTGCATATATAGTTAGGAGAAATGTTACTGAACCTTCTTTTTTTCCTTTGGCTTTTTGACACTTCCCTAATGTATTTATCTGACATATTTGATAAAATGGTTGATAGTCATATGGTTCCTACTACCAATGTCAAGCATCCTGAATCTATTATTCCCAGCACTTCTTCCATCAATTCACTCTTATTATTCTCTTCCACTATCTTTATTATAATATGTTCTCTTTGATTCACTTGAGGGTGCTTGTTTTGTTTTCTTTGTACAGTTCTTGAATGAATGACCCGGTTCTCTACACTTAAAACATTTTCCCTTCATTTCTTCTGAGAAAAAACAGTCTTCTGTTTTATGATTATTTTTCTTGCACACATTACATTTTTCCTTATCCTTATAGAAGCATTGTTCACTCTTGTGATTAGTTTTATGGCAAGTATATACATTCTTCTCCTTGATACCAATGTTTTGTGTTTTCCTTTGGTGTTCTTTCTTCCATATCTGTTAATACAGAATCCATGACATGTAATATTTCCTCCTGTGTTGACTCATAAATTTTTTCTTGTTTAACATCCCCAACTTTACTGAGTATTATTTTTTTTTCGATGTTGCTCATACTTGAATTGTCTATTAATGTAAAAGCTAGGTATTTCTGAGGATATGTCATCTCTGCTACTCCTTCAGTTTCAATTCTCAGGTTGTCGAATCTGAATATATAATCCTTTATACTTTCATTCTTCATTTGTTTGATATCTCTAAATTCCTTTATTTTTGATAAACTGTATGTTCTCAGTCCTTTTCTGGTATTTTCTTTTTAGTAGGTCAAAAAATAGCTTTTCCCCTTTATCACTCATTAAATCTTCCATAGATATGTTCTTTACTGTTTCAAAAGCGTTTCCCTCTAACTTCATCACTAATTCTGCTGCTGGGTATTTTACTTTATCCTTCATTTTAATCCATAATTGTGCCTTCCTATAATATTGATCAAAATTTTCTTCTTTCACCCCGAGAATTTTGAAGCTTTAGTTTTTCCTTCTAATTTCTGTCATTGTAGTTGGTTTTCTATAGTACTACAATAATTTTTATAAAAAGAGATTAAATTCTTACCGTTTTTTTTAATGTATTTTTCTTGTTTTTTTGTTGCTTGTAGGTTCGTATTTTATTTCTTTATATGTCTTGTCTATTTCTTTTTTATGATCCTTTTAATTTATTACTTTATTATTTATGTCTTTGTCCTTTTAATCTTCTTTGTTGTTTATTTCTTTGCTCTTTAATAACTTCTCAATATTATTCAAAATACTTAATAAGAAACTTTTATAACTACTTTTAATAAAGTCCTTATAAATTATAAATTAACTCAAACTGACTTATTAAACTATAATCTTTTTATACATCTTAATCTTTTATAAATTGTTAAATCTTATCTGACTGGAAAAGGAGAAGAATGATTATGTAATTATCAATATATAATATATAAATATATATATATATATATATTATATATATATATACGTATATAATATTATATATATATATATAAATATATTATATCTATATATATAGTTATACTTTGAGATGGTTTGGTCATGTGGAAAGGATAGATGATAGTCGGTTGATTAAGTAGATTATGGTGGTGAGAATGCTGAGAATCTACCGGCGGGGGAGATAGAAGAAAAAGCGGATTGAGTCAGTGAAGAAATGCCTGAAGTAGAGAAATGTGAGTTTGGTAGTTGCGAGAAGAAAGTTGCATTACAGGAGTGAATGGGGAGGCTTTGTGTTGGGGTATGGTTGTGGGCTTTGCCCAGGGGATGAACCTTACATTGACGAGATACCACAGTGAGGGTCCGTCGCAGTCTCGTGAAGCCTCAGGTTAGATTTTTCTGATTGCGACGATATCTCACTAGGGGTATAAAGGGGACGGTAAAGGGGAGGAGGGGGCTTTCTTTTCTACTTGCGTCATGTTCTTCTACTACTTTTCTGTTGCGGTATATGCTACGCACCTCACCCCCAATCTGAGGATAGGAGGAATATATATGATCGACAGTTCGTTCTCGTCGTGCCGTTACGTGGAATAGAGGTTCAGTAGTTAATCTTGATCGTCCAATACCGACCTTCTCCCCTTTGGAGTTGCTTACTTCTCCCCTCCCCGAGCGGACAGTTTTTCCTCCCAAGCTCTACTCACAAGATAGCCCCTCTTTGTTGAAGCTTTCGGAACCCCTTTCCCCTGTTGATGATATATTTTTACGTTCCTCCGACTTGTCTGAGTCGGACACTTCTCCGGAGCGTGTTTCATCAGAATTTCTTTGCTCCGCGGATGTGGACCCGGCACCCTCCCCTTTCCCACGCCGTAGCATTTCCCTACTGTTCCCCCATCGTTGGCAGCTGTGGTGGTAGGTGAGGTCGAGGGGCAGCTGGCTATTTTACGTGGGGTTCTCCCTGTTCCCCTGCCGGATCATACGGTGGACACTCCACCACCGCACACTTCCCCTCTCCACGACCTGCCCATGCCGCCGGGATACACTGTCCTCCCACTGGATCCTGACCATCAGGTCACTTCGGTTTTACCCGAAGCCGTTCTCAAACATAGAAACTATCGTTGCTCCTCGCTCCCTTGAATAAGTTGTTATCATTATTATGATCCTCCAATGGAATTGCCTCGGATACTACCCAAACTTTGAAGGACTTACAATTTTAAATAACGCATTCACGCCGGCATGCATCTGTCTTCAAGAGTTGCAGCTTTGCGGATGTGATTTCTTTCCTCCGTCTGAATATCAATCTCCACTTAAATCCTTCCAACGAGGTGCTTATGACAGGGGGGGTGCTGGGATTCTCATCCATCACTCATTCCCTCACACTCTTCCTTAACTTACCACATACCTACATGCAGTGGCCACCCGAGTCCATCTCTCGGAGGCCTTTACGTTGTGCTCCTTATATTTAGCTCAGCCGCAACTGTGGGGTGGGAGACCTTTTTCTCTTGAACCAACTACCTCCGCCAGTGCTCCTCTTAGGAGATTTCAATATTGTCATTCATTGTGGGGAGACAGTTGTTTCTCCTAATGCCAACATTCTTATTGATATGCTGGTTCCGTTTTCGTTGGATTGTCTTAAAGCTGGGCTCCCGACTTACGAACGGCTTAATACCGATACTTCGTCTTGTATTGATGTGTCTCTTTGTTCAGTGTTTGTGATGGATTGCTTTCGGTGGTTTCGTTTTGATCATCTCTGTTGGAGTGATCAATATCCAGTTATGTTGGAGAAACTTACACCGTCACCGACCTTGCCTCCGAGCTCACGTTGAAGATATGATCGTGCTGATTGGCTCGCTTTTCCCTCTCCAACGGCGGTCTCTGTGTTCCCAAGTGATGGGGTATTCCCTGCTATAGAGGATGCCTTCAGTTTCTTTTCATCCATTGTTCTTACGGCAGCAGAGGCCCATATCCCTCAGTCTTCGGCCAGCCGCCGGCCTACCAATCCATGGTGGTCTTAGGCGAGTGAGTGATTTCGCTAAGGTGAATTGGGACAATGAGAACCTTTATCTCACAACTGGTCAAAGCGTTCGCTCAACGTATGAAAATTAAGATATTTACAAAACGGCTGCAGCTTGCGAAAATTCCGCTGTATTAACCGCCTCAGACCTCGCTCGGTTCTTCACTGTTGCGATGCTACGTATACGGCTGCTCAAGAGGTTAAATTACTGACACACCCCTTATCCTCAGTATGGAAAGTGGTACAAGAGGATCTCGAAGCGCTGCTAAGAGATTCCTCCCAGTTGCACTTCCGATATATGGCCCCTGAATTTCTGATACATCTTTGCGGGACCCCACGAGCGTCATGTTGCCCGCAAAAAAAAAAAACTTGGCTTTGGTTATGCACGTTTTGCAGGCCTACTGTACTGATGTATCTTTTACTATACTTGAAACTTTTCAAACATCCGTAATCTATCTCTCACCTCTGGATTCCCCCCGCCCCAAGCGGGGTGGGGGTTTTCCTATAGACCATCACTTTTTACGCCTGGTATGATGAGAATCGAATGTAGGGAAATGCTAGTGCCCACTGGTTCCAGATGAAACAATACAGTCGTTCGTGATGCTCCTTCCACCTTCTCCAGACGCGCGTGACAGATAATAAGTAAATGGTGTATATGATATGTGGATAAAAGGTGGTTTGTCATTAAGATGTATGTTCTGGAAGGATGATGTGGATATCTGAAACGCAGAACAGAGAAGGCGAACCATCTAGGCACTGTAAGGATTTATTACATAAGTACGCCCGTTATACCAAAAAATGTAGCCAACAATGAGAAGGTAATGTACAAAAAATAAAATCTGCGAGTTAAATGCCTCCTCTCTCACTCTCTCTCTCTCTCTCTGCTCTCTCTCCATTCTCTCTCGTCTCATTCTTCCATTCCTCCTCTGTTCTCTCTACTGCTCTAAATCTCTCATCATTCTCTCTCTCTCCTCTCTCTCTCGTCTTTCTGCTTACTCTTCTCCTCTCTCTCCCTCTCCTCCTCTCCTCTCTCCTCTCTCTCTCTCTCTCTCTCTCTCTCTCTCTCATCTCTCTCTCTCTCTCTCTCTTCTCTCTCTCTCATCTGTTCGGTCTCCTCTCGCTGACTTCTCCGTCTCAATCGTCTTCTCTCTCTGCTCTCGCCTTTCTAATATATGTTAGTTAATATATATATATAAGCTTATATATATACTATTGTATATATATATATTTGACGAGCAGTATATATATATATATATAGAAATATAGATATATATATTATATAATAGGTATATATATATGTCATAAGTACATATATTATATAAGTTATATATAAATATATAATACTATTCTTTACTACCATAGCAAAATAAGTAGTAGTATATATAAATATATAAATATATGTATAATTAATATATATAGAATAATATATATATATATATATATATATATATATATATATTATATATATATAGTTTACTATATTAGACCTAATAAGCCAGTTTACCATTGGCAAATATATATATAGAATTTTTTTTTTTTGCAGAGAAAATACATACGAGTTTCCATCAGAGAGGCAGAAAAAGATATAGATTAATGGCATTTGTGATGAAGGAGTGAAGAAAGGCACTAAATTTTCTGGATAAAGATTGCCAAAATTTTTGATTAGAATTTTTCACGCATTATTGTTACTTTCGCGAAAATATAATAAAACCATGAATTAAATTTATTTTTTTTAGCATTATAATTCGCTTTAGTGGTTTTCCTATTAAAATTTGATTATATTTGTCATAATTCTCAGCCAAATTTTTAAAATTGGGTAATGTTTTATCTTGGTGTTTTATGTATCGTCCCGTGCATAATAGTTTGCTAATAAGTTCGAGTTTTCAGAGGCGAGGAGGCTCAGATAAGTACTTTGGCGCGTGCGGTCTGCAGGAAGAATTTCGTCCGTCTTCAATTACTTTTTTTGTTTAATCGCTATTGCCTCTACTTTCCTTTATATCTCTTCATATTAGTTTTATTGATATATTATTATTTCCTCCCATATTTTTATTTGCTTTGTTTAACCTGTTTTCAACCATCCCTCGCCTTTTTAATTTATTTTACAAACGAAATAAAAGTTTGTATTTCAGCGCTCCTTCCTTGTGGGTCATACATCCCCTCTTCCCGTCACCCTTTCAGGATTAGTTCCGTCAGCTTTCACTGGCCACTTGCCGTCGTACGCTTCTCCGTGGTTTGAGGTAAAGCTCTTTTTTAAACTCGGTCATTTTTTGACTTTTTGACAAGTTCCGTAGGGGGACCTTTCGAAAATTACGTTTATCTTAATCAATGTTTAGTAGGTGCTGTACTCTGCAATACAAAGCACTTGTGGGGGTGAATAATGCCCTTGAGAGGCAATAAAAATTCAAAATAGTTTCACTTTTTCGTTCCTGATAGTGGGATGCATTGTATAAATCAGTCCTAAAATACGCGGAATAGAGTTGAGCGCAAGGGGTGTTCCCGGTATAGGGGTATTGAAGGGCCAAGGCGCCACCACTTACGCTGTACCTGTCTGAGTCACAGAGTGCGAGGGATATTTGAACTCGGCGGAAAGGGTTTTTTTAGAAGATATGATGTGCCATTTACCATACCAGTATAAATGGCGTGTGGCGAGTGTAACACTTATAATATATATGATTTTATTTTCCGCCATTTTTGTGTTCTTAATTATTATGACTGTAACATAATAGTTATTATGAAATTGTTTTCAATTAGTGTTTTAATTTTTTAACACATAATTACTAACGCATTTTTGTCGTTCTATAAAAATTCTATATCTAATCTTGCATTCTTTCTCTGAGTAAAGAGGCTTGATTAATTGGCATGTATAGCTTGACAAACATTGAGATCTTACCCTGGCAGACATCGATTATTTTTTGTTTTTAAAAATATCCTTTTGAACCTTCTAATATATATATATATAATTTTTATGAACTGGGTCAGTAGAAGATCACTTACCCATCGGTGTGACAATCGAAATTCCCTTTAAAGGATAACTCGATTTCTCTAGAAGAAGTAAAGCACACATCTCCAGCACGGATAATGGAAGTTTGGCGGGCAGGAGGTTGAGTCGGCCGGCCTCATCATATAATGCGATAGAGGTGGTCGCTGGTATTCAAATTCCTCTCGCTGTGCAGATTGGAGTTTTATCATACCTGGGGGCAAAGAATTAAATACTCGAGACTGCGAACCAGTATATACGTTGGTGGCGAATAATATAGTTGGCTGGGTCTTAGGTTAGGCCAGCCTTAAAGTATTCGATCTTCCCTGTTGGTCCCCTGACCTACCCGCCTAAACCCTGCCGTGGTTATTCCCAAACCTATTTATGCATAGGGGATAAAGACGTTAAATAGGTAGTTTATATTTAATATATATAAATTTTAAAAAATTATTTAATATATATATATATATATTATAATTATATATTATATATATAATATATATATATAATATATATACTATATATATGTGTGTGTGTGCTGAATGGACTCGATGTCAAAATTATTGAACTGTTTGGCGGATGCGGATCATTAGAAGTGGATGCGGAATGCGGAATGTTTACCCTCTCGCTAAACCGTACCTCTAGCTTTGAAGTTTATTTGAATTAAAAAATTCATATATTATAGTATATATATATATATATATAATCTATTATATATATATATAAATTATATATATATATATACTAAATATTATAATAATATATAATATAGTTAATATATATATATATATATTATATATATTATATATAATATATTATTATATATATATATATATATATATATAATATATATATATATAGTATAATATATATAATAAATATATATATATATATATATTATATAATATATATATAATATATATATTAATTATAATATATATATATAATAATTATATATTATATATATATATATATATATATATTATAATTACTTGAAGGGGTAAGTGAATTGACATTGGAGAACACGCTTCATATAGCTGAAGGACTAAGATGATTCGTTGGAGAGTAGAGCGTTTTTGTCACGAGTAAAGTGGCGTTCTCTTCCGCGGAGTGCTGCTTAGGAGTTTATCAATAGGGTATGACTCAC
>JABUQX010045911.1:0-68818 GCA_015478945.1 Trachelipus rathkii
ATATCCTGTTTAACCTTGAAATACATAGATTGTATACGAGATATCTAACTTCGCATCTGTATCAGTGAGTATCCGAAGCCTTGTTGAAAGACTAAAACATAAGCTTTCATTCCCTGTATTTACGTTTCTTTTACATAATTTTAGTACTTTAGAATATTCTTAAATCTGTAGATGTGGATGTAAAAGAAGAGATTGCATTAAAAGAAAAATATCAAATTTAATTAATATTGTAATTTGGGATTCAACCTTCTCAAATTCTTATTTAATAAAAGTTTAGAAATAATTCTATTGTTATTGCTGAGTTGCGTTCTCTCCCAAACAACATTTCATCAGTTCGACTTCGTACATTTTGTGATTCGTTCTAAACTCTTCGATAATCCATAAGTAAGTACGAGCATAACGCAAGAAGGGCTTCCTCCGACTGCTCTAATTAAGTAATAAGATTCGAGTCGCTCCTCCGTCCTTTTAGACAAGAAAATGCAACTTTACGATCTGTTATTAATATCGAAGAAAGAGGGGGTCTGAGGAAGGAAAAGAGAGATGGGGTTAAAGGGGATGAAATAAATAAAGATAATGAGAGAAGGGAAAAGAATAAAGCGTAGAGAGAAAAAAGAAAAAAAACGGACTCAAGAATTTTATCACAGATTGAATATAAATATTTGAGAGAAGAAATGATATCACAAGACCAAGGGTATTTGACCTTAATGAAGGGATCGTAAGTCCAGCGGGCAGGGGGGAAAGCAGAAAGAAGGTGGGGAGTGAGAAAAAGAGTATAGAAAGTTAGAGATGTTGTCGGCGAGGAAAATATGAGGGAATTGGAGGAGAAGGGACGAATCATGAAGAAAAGAAGGAAGATAAGAATAATAGATGAGGAGAGAGACAGACACAGAGATAGAGAGAGGAGAGAGGAGCGAACGGAACCCTGAGTGAGATACAACCACAGAATTGACAGAAGAGGAAAGAAAAGAAGAAGAGCGACCGAGCCCCGTCAACAAGAGCTTCAGATATAGCGATTATTGAGGAGAAAACTAGACATAACGAAGCAAAGGGAAGGAGGAAAGAGTAAAACCCGAAGGGAGGAGGAGCTTGGAGAGCTAGTGACGCCATTCCCACACCCGGTCAAATGCCTTGGAAATATGTCAAGCGCCCACCACGCTAGTCGTCCCCAGAAGTTCCTAAGGGCAGGAAAACCATAAATCAGTTAAGATAGGAGAAAGTATTGATCGCCAGGTAATACCTCAACGCCGAAGGAAACCGGTACTTGGCGATCGGAAAGAAGTGAATGAGATTCCAATGATCTAAAGACATGATGGTTCAGAAGGGTATTAAAGACCTAGATAGAATACAAGTGAAGCTATAGGGGGGATATTTAGAAGGATCAGAGCGGCTTCCTTTTTCGGAACAGGTTGGACAAGCGCCGAAAGCCGTACTTCCAACACTGAGGGAAAGTGTTAGTAATTGAGACATAGAGAATATAGTTAAACGAGGGGAGGGGCCAGCACGGAAGCTAGCTCCTCAAAACCCGGGGAGGGAATGCCCGATCTTGAGAGCCCAGCACCCATTCACAATGTAATCCACCAGGCAAAGGGACATAGACACTCTGATGAAAAGAAGGGGAGAAGGAAATGCCAGAATCCATCAGGAGGTGGATTAGAGGAAATAGGAGCCGAATGATGGATTATATATATATGATATAGATATTAATATTAATAATGGAGAGAGAGAGAGAGATATTATATATTATATTAATATATATATAAATATATTATATATATATATATCGATTATATATATAAATACTATTATATAGATATAGAAGGACACTTTTTTACTATGTTACTAATATTATCAAATAATATATTATATAATTATATATATTATTAAGTATAGTAGAAGTAAGATATAATATAAAGATAAGATACTTATGAAAATATGATGCTAAAAAAAATAAAAAAAAAACAAATTAATTACATAACTCATTTTTTCTATATTTAATTTATTTTAAAAAGTTCTTCAATATGTGCACTTTTCTTAATAATGCATCAATATTTATTAATTACACGAAATATTCAATCATATTAAGAGTAAAGAGCGTTTTAAAACTTTATCATTCAGGTAAATAAACTCACTCTTAGCTAATCTGTTTTAAATGATGAATGATATGATTCTAGTTGTTCATTTTGAATGAGTTAGTTCGAGTTGACAATGGGAAAAAGCGTCGTAGTCGTATGGTAACAGTTTTTAATCTATTTATTAATAAAGACACTAACAAGCATTTAGCATATAACATAGTGCGCCCGAGAGCCTTGAGCGCCGACATATAAAAAGCCCTCGGAGGCCTTTTTTAAGGAAATCAGAAATGAGTTAACATCCATAAAAAAAACCTAATTATATACAATAAATTTTAAAAAATTTCAAAAAAAAATTTAGTTACATAAAAAAAAAAAAACAATTTTTTAAAAAAAAGAAAAAAATCAGTAAACTGGAAAATTCTGTGGCCCCCCTTTGGGGGGTTATGCTGTTAAGATAGAAGCAGAAATAAGAGTGAAATAAATATAAAGAGAAGTACTTTTTACAGAATATCATTTAAAAATAAATTTAGTATTATTAAGTAATTAGAATTAAAAAATTCTAAACCCATTCAAAAGAAATAGGTAAATGTGAGTTTTCTTAATTGGTTAGTGTTATGAAGATAATGTGCAAACTCGCTGAAGTCTTCCCTTTTTCTGTGAGAACTAAATATCTGATCAAAACGCCTCTCTGATAAAAATCTTTGCGAATTAAAAAGAGAAACGCTCGAGAAATTGCCGACGGCACCACAAAAAGTTGATTACAAAACAAACAAATGTCATTTGTGTCTTTGAAAAAAATCATTATAAGAAAAAACACACCGAACAACCTCACACACCAAGCAAGTTTTATTTAAAGTTAAAAAAACATTCAAGGCTATTGAGGAACACAAACCCAGCTTTACAGAACCAAGAAAGAATTTCTTCGGCCCTACCGGGGAGATAGATTTTGACGCGGCGCTTCAGAGTGTTTAGGAGAAATAACCTTTCAATTACCCCTCTTTCTTCAAACTCTAGGTCCCCAGCCCTCAAACCCACGAAAAAATATATAAATAAAGAAAAACATAAACATTGTATCACAAGTCTTGTTTTTATTTTTTAAATCAAAAAATACTATTTTATCGGACGTTGCTTCTCTTGAACAATGCAGGGATTCAAGCAGTTCAATCACAGTGTATCGCCTATGCAAGATCCTAAAGATTATATACTATTTAATTTAACACTAGATAAAGGATGTTGTTATAAGTTCTAATTAAATATTAGTGAACTTAATATGACTGTATTCAAGAGTCTTCAAAACGATTTCCTCCTGAAATCAAAAATGTTATTATTTCACTGGGTAGATGTTAAATTAGTATTTCTAGTACATCTGCACTCTCGAGTGGCTGCATATATCATAATTATATATAATAATAATATTAATATATAATAATATATATATACATAATATATTATATATATATCATAATAATATATAATATATATAAGATATAATATATTATATATATATATTATATATAGTAATATTAATATATATAATTATAATATATATTATATATATATATATATATATATAATTATATATTATATATTATATATATATTAATATATATGTAGTCAATAAATATATTTATATATCTATTATTTAATCTTTGGAAAAATGGTATAATATAGAGGATGAGAGTTCATATAATTATATCTGTATCTGGAGAAGGGAAAATTCTTCAAACGTATTCCCCTCTGCAATAAGAGACAAAGTAGCAACATAAAAAGTGTATTAGCATATTATTATGTTTCACTATATCGGGATAGATTGAAATTCCGATCAATCACGTGGTTTGTTTCTTGCGTATGTCGAGAAGGCGAGGGTTGAAAAGGCATCGATAGTCCTTTTTGCTTGACCCCGCTATTACGTGCTACTTATTTTTTTATAGGAATGCTTATGTGGCCTAAAAAGGGCTCGTTATGGATCACGAAAATAAAGCGAATTTGTTAGTCTCTTAACATCATAGCAATATATGCCGGATGGGAATGTTAGAAATCTATTTATATAGAGTATATCAAGCTTTGTGAATTCTTTCTGTTACATTGATATGATAGAGGAATAAAGATTTAGAAGAAGAGTGAATAAAAAAAAAAGGGCTTATTATAGGAAAAACTGAAAATGATACATCAATCAATTGAACAAACAAACCAACAAACAAAGATTGAAAACAAATGGTTGAGGAGAGTAGTCGCACGTAATGCCCGCGAGCACCCAGTGTGTGTTTTTTTCTGTAGAGTGAAAACAGCAACGACTTGAGAGGGGAACAATAGAGTTGCCAACATCCAACCTAACCCACTCGTCCTCCACTATGCAGCTGTAATCGTCGGCATAACATTAGCGCCACGTATATGCCCAATGATCATCGAGTGCAACTGAGTAATCATATTATGATACAAAAATTTAAGTTGAGAAATCTCAGTCGGTATAGACAGTAGAGGTTTAGTTAGGTGTAGTGTATCGTATAATTGGGTCCATTAAGCGTTCATTCTTGAAGAGAGGAGAGAGAAAAGAGACGAGACAGAGGAGTCAGTGACCGAGAGTGAGGAGACGCATAGAGGCCGATTCGAGACGCACAGATGAAAGCACATGAATAGACGACGACGAGAACGACAAGACGAGAGACGAAGAGGACGAACGACTGCAGGAGAGCAGAGATGGAGAATTTGTGTTTAGGCGTAAATCTTTAATATGGTCGGTTGTTACCACACATAAAGGAGCGAGCAAAAAGCAGTGCCTTTGCACAGGTAGCATTGCGAGGAGAGTAAAAGATGGTTCGGAAGGCTAAATTGAAATTTGTGCGAAAGAGCATATCAGGTCTAGTTACGGGTGGAATACATTTTTTCAAACTTTGTAGATGTTCCCACCCTATACAAGATGGAAAGAAAAAAGCAGTAAGATGGTGTTGAGATAAAAAGTATGATTATTTACTGTGGTGCTGAAGACTGTTTGAAAATATTATAGGATGGGATCGCTAATTTCAATGGGTTGGGTGAGGGAGAAATATCAGTATCAATCATTGCTATTAGTGACCAATCTTGATAATGTCGCGATGTCTTCGTGATTAATCGAAAGATATTGATGGGTCATGTCGCTACATGGAGGAAGAAGTTTGTGACAAGATGATGAAAGATGGCTTCTATAAAGTGGAGCTATACCTACTGCTCTATTAAATGTCAGTATGATTTCAGGATTGTGTTGATTGAATCTGATAGCCTAAGTTTGAGAAGAGCTCGGTAGAGAGCCTTTGGCTAGCGATATTCGTAGAAAGGAAGGGATTTGAAAAATAAAGAAGATCAAGAAGCAAGAAGCATCGGGATAGCTAGATGGTTGAGGATGAAGTCTGAAGTGTTACACCTCAGTACAGCCCAGTACACCTTATCCCTTTTATTTTGAGTCTTACAATATTTTATCCGAAAGAACACAACGAAGAAATTGAACACAGTAACAGGATTTTACATGAGAGTTGTAGTAGGAAAGTTGCAAATAGAGTATGAGAGTGGCTGTGTGACATTAGTCATACGATGAAGGCAAAAACACTAATACACTTGACTGTGCTAGGGTTTGCATTGTTGTAGTACTGTTATTCCAGGTAGTTAAGCGTGCAGCTGCTGAAACTAAATTCTCAAATATTATGTTGTGGATTAAGACTTAAAGTGGGTGTCGGTACTGGCAGTATATGGATCGCCATCTGCAGAAAGATAATTGAGAACATGAGAGAGATCTTTCTTTCCATATAATCTAATTTGATTTCTAGACCATAATGTGTCGAGTGGGGCTCGCAGAGTGGTTGTTTAGGTGACTTTAATAGTGGACCACAAGACGGAAAGAAGATGGGGATAATAGGTGCCTTTGGGGAAGCAAAGGGCGGAAGCACGATGCGATCGTTAGTCGGACGGTCGATTGATACATTTGATCAAATGAGGAGAATTTGCGTAAGAAATCTTGTTCGTCCCTAGAATAAAACTTTGCTCGAATAAGGCATATATTAAATTGTTAGCCTGCTAAAACCCACTAAGCTCTAATACAATTATCTTCGCCTAAATTTTCATTCGATCTTAGGTTCAACATCTAAGGTGATGTTTTCAGAAGGATTAACCTTAGATGAGCCAGTTACTTGAGCAAGTAGGAGAGCTTGATAAAATCGAGAAATAACGTATTAAAAGATTTGCTGTGGAGTGACCCGAAAGTAAATTGAGAGATAACAATGAGAGTGTATCTAATGTAGATGGGTCATGTTGAAAATAAAATGGATGGATAATCGAATCGTTTAAGAGGCTCTATAGTGGTGATGTGTTGGGAAAAAACTGGTGTGTCTCGGCGACGATAAAAAAATCGAACTGAGTCAGTAAATAGAGTGTTTGAATTAAATGATATGTTGAGTTTGTTCATGGAGTAAGTGCTTTATAATATGAGTGAATGCTAGTTGGTGATGAATGATGTGACTAACCAAGCGGAGTAAAACTCAGACCACTGATGAAACCACGACAAGTCAGCATTTGTTCGCCGGACTGGCGAGATATGTGATCTCTAGTAGGATAGACTGGCACTGGTCTTTTCTTTTTTTTTTTTTTTTTCTTTGTTTTTTTTTTTTGTTTTTTGTCAACTCAAGGCCATTTTTCACATACATTTAGTCTTCCGTGCCCTGTTTGAGCCCTCCCATCCCATCTCTGTGACGGATCCGTACAGGGAGGCGGAAAGAGAATAAATAATATATATACTATATACAATTATATATATTATATATATATCTATACAATATATATAGTATACAGTATACACTATATATATATATAACTATACATAACTATATATATATAGATATATAATAAACATATTATTATATAATAATACCTATATATAATACTATTATATATAAACGTAGCATACTATCATACTATTATGCTGTGTAATACTAATATATAAAGTTATATATTGATTATAGTTAGTTATTTCATACTAATATATAACTACTACTATAGTTTAAAAAACCTAAATACTATATATATATACTATATACATAATAACAAATACTACTATCTAATATTATATATAATACTATAATATATAATACTATATACTACTACTATATATAATATACAATATATATATAACTACTACTGAATACTCCTAACTATACGAATAAATATATATCCTATATATATTATATTATATATAATTATGTATATCATATACGTATATAATATAATATATAATAGTATATCATATATAATTACATACATTTAACTTAGCTATACTATAATATATACCTATAATCATACCAAAAGGAAACCTCCTCCCTCATTTGTAATATATCATATATATATATTATCAATATAAATCATTTATACTCTAATATATATATATATATATAAATAAATATACTACATAATTATAATGCTTAGAACGAGAGTCAAACCGAGTTCTATAACATAGACATATACTATATATTTATAATACATTATACTATATATACTATAATTAATATAATCATAATATATATATATATATAATATTATATATAATCTCGTATAGAAAGTATACGACTATATATGTATATGTAATTCGAATTGTGTTGTTTTGTGCCTTCAGAGTTACTACAGAATGAAAATGCCGTAGTTATAAAGATTGGACTCTCGTTTGAATGCGATAGCGAATTCTCATCATGACATACGATTATGAAAAATTGTATACTTTATATAATATATATTATATATATATATATATATAATATACATTATATATATATATTATAATATAATAATATATATATATCTATAAATATATATACTATATATACTAATATATATTATAATATTATACTATATATCAGTGGCGACTCGTGTATAATGGATGGGAGTGCGATTTCACATTATATATATATATTATATATATAATAATATATAATATATATATTTATATATATATATATATATATATATGTTATATATATATTTATAATATATATTATATATACATCGCATTTTATACAAAAGGTTAGCCCCCTATGACATTATTCTACTTCGTACGGTATAGCACAATTACATAAAAAAAGTTACCTGTTGCCGAAATGATTTAAAATAAAATATAAAAAATAATAATTAGTTGCCAGTCTTGTAAATGTAAGTTTTGATAACATGTATCCAAACTCCGATCTTCTCGCTTTTTGACTTGCAAAATAAGTCAATCACAAAGATGTCAAAAAATGGATTCTGACAATATCTCCTTTCTGTTGCAAGCACACGAGGGCATTCAGTCTTTCTTGCCCCATGTATTCCGAATAACGGGTTTTATTCTTTTTAATCTAGAAAAGCATCTATCAGCTTCAAAAGAAAACATTGGATAGTTATTTAAAATTTTTAGCAACTTTAAGTTTCTTCAAAAAGTCTGATCCATTCCATTTCTCAATAATGTACTTATAAGAATCAAAGAGCTCCTTTCAGGGAATAAAATCTTCTCTAGAATACTATAACTTGAAGTTTCAGATTGAAATTAAAAATACAGTTTAAAAACAATTGGAAAATTGAGCGCTGCATAAGGCCTCTACATAAGTCCGTATTTCTGAAAAGAGTTTCTATATAATTGTATGAGAAAGAGTTCCCGCTCGCAACTCTGTGCTGGCAGCAAATGAATTCCCTTAGAAATACTTGATCTCTGAGATCTTGTGGAATAGTAGAACCTCACACACCTTATACGCAGCAGCTTTTTTAATTTTGTATAATTGGAAGATTTACGATTCTTTCTTCTCTTCGACCTCACCAAACATCATACTTCCCTCAATTTCTTCCAGTATGGGTGGTCATACTGTTCTAATCTTTCCTAATTCTAATTGTAGTTCACTCACAGCGTGTTTTATGAGAATTATGTAAGTTTTTACTTAAATGTTGTGAATTTTATTATAGAAACGAGTCTTACGTTGTGTGGCATTATATGGCGGAAAACAGTGTGAGCCATGAAATACAAAAGTAGATCAGTCAATTAACCTGTTGCAAACCTTCCTGGCTGATCTCGTGGTTTCCTGGTGGTTGTGTGCTGTCATATTAGAAGTTTTTTTGCTAAAGCACTCTAACTAATGCTTCTATGTTTCTACAGTACCATGTTACAGCTCCGATGTTAAAATTCCATCTTGTTTTAACAGTTTTGGCAACCGTTTCCCAATAATTTCATCTAATACAGAGCATTCCTGAGGAGATTGTGAAAAAAGTTTGGATAGTGACATATTTCTAAAAAATCTTCCAAACTTTTCTGGAATTTGAGAAACTGACTGATTCATTACAAATTAATTTGATTGCGATAACAGTGTAACATAATGTGCATTGGTAAACGTCTTTTATAATACTTACACCACTGACGGTCCACTCAAACTGCGCACCATCATAACTTGAGCAATCAAATTTTTCTGGACATTCGGTAAAATGGATTTTTAATGATCAGAATAACGCTAGCTAACATGATTCTGCCCTGTGCAGGAAGCTGGTTAAAAAGTCCCCAAAAATGGCTGTCTTTAATATCCCGCATATTCATGCGCAAAATGAGAGCTAATTGAAATTCGTTTGATATTTCAGAGGTTTCATCTGCGATTTATGCCCCGTATTAAAGCTAGCTTGTGAAATTCTCTTTTAATATGTGCATCCTACATATTTCCCAAAAGCAAGAAAGTAAATCATTTTGTATAGTCATTGAAGTTCCTTTGAAAACGTTAGAACTTTTTAAGTGATCTCTTAAAGTTGGATCTAATTCAGCACTGTATTCTATTTAGGATTTAAAAACACCAGGATTCATTAGAATCAGAACTTTCGTCATGGCCCCTTAAGGGGAGTTCAAGATTTGCCCACAAAAATTTAATGCTTGATAATTCTTAGTAAAAGTATTATTTTTAGTACTCTCTTGAATACAAAATTCAATCGCTTGTTTGTAAGCAGAACAAAATATTTCTTTTATATTTACTTTTCCTAATACTGCTAACTTAGCCTCATTGTCTATTGCTTACAAAGGCTTCATGTTACCTATTTTGACTTGTGATAGGTGGGTGCAAAATCTCAGTTCACTGTCCAATTCTAGCCAAGATCATCTCCTTCAAAAGCAACATGGTGAAGACCAAAATAGAGCATTTTTCTCTGAGAAGCCGCAGAGCTATTTGTGTCTTTTATATAAATCCACGTTAAATTTTCGAGAGTACGGTTTTTTTGTTCTTGTTTGATGTCTGAGTTAATTTTATATTTCCACTGAGCTACCAAGCTCTTTTATATTGAATTTTTTCTTCAAGAGAAAATCTTGAAAGCTTAACCTTTACTTTATTTAAATATATATTAATTACACTATTCATTTTGAAATTATATACAAACATTAAAAAATATAAACCAATAAAAATATCCAACACAAACTCACTCCAAATGATTGCACGTTAGCTGGACAAAAAAATTAAATTATTATGGGGATTCGATGTGTCGCTACTATGAAAATCAATGTAAAAAATTAACAAGACAAATAGTATAAATATATATTATAATATAACTTATTTAGTTGATATATGTATTATATATATATATATAATATATGTTAGTTGTATATATATATATATTATATATAATATATATAATATATAATATATATATATTTATTTTTAAACTTATAAATTGTTATGTTGAAGTGAATTTAGTGATGTATATAGTATACTAGTTATAGTATATATATAATAAAATAATAATAATAATAATAATATAATAATGTAATCAAGTGTACGACAATTTACGCTGAGCCGATTCTTAGGAAATTCCGCTCCAAAGTTAAGTATTTGATAATCTCTTCTAAATCGCTCCAGACGTAAATTTCATCGTTAACTACGATAGTCTAGTGGCCGTAGTTGTAATATGATATTTTCGTCGTCGCTCGAATGTCGTTCGATGTGTGTATTTCGTATATATAAATAGTGTTTCAAAAATAACTAGTGCTGTACAAGCTGAGACAAGTATGTTTATTCATAGTTTTCTTCCTGATATTAGATGAAATTATTCTTACGTGGCTGCCTTATACAAGGAGTTTTAAAATTCCTCAATACTATTAAAAACATGATCTTTTATTAAGTGTTTTCTTTCAGAATTTATGGTTTAAAATTAGTGCCAAGTACCACATATCTTTTATAGCTCCTATTACCACAGGTCCAGCCAAAAACCGATAAATATATATATATATCTATACTATAATAAAATATATACAATATACGGTGTTGATCTGTATATGTTATTAGATAGTTATAGTATGGTTATTTGTTGATTTAGTTAGTGGTAAGATAGTATGATGTTGATGTGTTGATATATCTTATATATATATTCATATTATATGTTATATAGGTATTCCCTTCTATATATACATTATTATTTACACGTACCTTATTAGTATATATATATTAAGGGTACCTATATATACTTTTCTACTTAGTAATATATATATAACTAATAATTAAAACTATAACTTATTCCCTTATTTATATCTTAATATCAACTTTAATATTTTTTTAATAGCCTACTATATATATATTAATATATACTTATAATATATATATATATTACATAATTACCTTTTCATATATATACGTTATATCGTATACCTCACCGTGATACTATCTTATTAATTATATCGGACAATAACATAAGATATATAGTATTATATTAAATTATTAGTAAAAATTAATTATAATAAGTACATAACATGTAAATCTAAGAATGAAAATATACAAAAGTTAAGGTTATCTTATCTAATTACTTCTATGCTTAAGACTTAATATAGTTTTCTATTAATACTTACTGAATTTATGTGTGTATTAAATAAAGATCATATATATATATAATAATAGAGTATTATTATGCATTAATTATTATTTATATATAATGATATATATATTTTATTATATATAATATTAAGTAATTAATCCAAATATAAATTATTTCATAATTTATCAGATAAAGCACGTTAAAAAGTATATATATATATATATATATATAATTATATATATAGATAACATATAACAATATAATAATGAAATGAATATTAATTTGACTATAAATATTATATAATTATTGTTATTTACCATTCAGACATTTATATATACCAGAGCGTGAGGCACTTCCGCTCTTTATCCTGCTATGACCAGCAGTGATTCCGCTCCGACGACTACTAGAAATGTGACTCTAAACTAGCAGAGGCAGTGCGAGGAAAGTCACCAGGTATGATTAACCGAGGATCCTGCAGCAAACGTAGCGGATCCAAAATAACAAGTTTCACAGCTATCTTATTGTTCCACGCACCCTTCTAAAAAAATGAGAAAGAATATAAGTTTAAAACTATTTAACATATTTCTTATGGTTAATAAAGAAATATAATCTTCATATTTATTAACAGTGTAGTTAAACCTTAATTTATTTATTATCTAAGAGTCTAAATTTTTTTGTTCTAATTCATACAATCTATACCTTCCCCAAATCTTTAACCTTCCTCAATCCCTTCTTTATACTTCGGTTACCCCACTCTTACTCTACATCTCTACATCATCTATACCATCTATATTGCATTCTTTACTATGACGCCCTTAATGGCCTATTACCTCCTATCTCTCTATAACTTTATTCATTTATACTCTCTCTCATTCCCTCTCATAATAACTTACGCAATATTCCTAAATCAATTCCTTATCTGTAAAATCCCCTAAATACTCATCTCTCTCTCTCATATCTCTTATTCTTAACCGACCGTACTAATACTATATCTATATATCCTATTATATATATATATTCCAAACTTACTATATAATATATATTATATACTATATATATACTAATAATATATATATATATATCATATATATATTTGGGTTTTAACACAGAAATATAACAGATATAATATATATATACATATATATATAGATATATATATATAATATTATAATAATATATATTACACTAATTATAGTATATATATATTATATATAGCTACCCGAGCTTGATACCGTAGCATTAACAATCGAATCTCGGCAGGAGTCCCGAAGGCTTTTCATTGGCATTCTCCCTTCAATACTTCTCTTGCGGTACCCACTCTCTATATATACATCTATCTTAACTATATCCAATTTTTCATATGTTATTATATCTTTTTCTTTGTCAGTGATTATCCTACCATACCAAACCGAGTGTTCTACTCTCTTCTCTCACATGCCTCTCGCTTCTAACAAGAGCGAGGAGGTAGCTATAGAGAGTAATTATAAAACTTTACAAAGTAGCTTAAAACTTTTTACATAAAGTTTGCAAATAAAATAATAATATAAAAACAAACCAGTATGTAAGAAAGACTTAGAAAGAAATAATTTTATTCACTAAATAATAAATATATAATAAAAATATTAAATATTAATAAAGTGACATAAAATAAATAAAAGAATTAAATAATATATGAATACAAAGTAATGAATAGAGTCTCTAACAACACCGTGACACCTATTTGCCTAAACTGAGCTAACAAAATGTCATACCCTCAAGGATGGTGAGCGTCTACAGTTGCGACTTTTAAATAGAGGAAGGATTTGAAAAACTGCAGAAAAATAATAACAACAGAGTAAGGTCAATGAGCAACGATCCCACCTCTATACAAAACAAAAGTAAGATATTGGCTTGAATAGTAGGATCAAGAGTACCACCTATAAGACGAGAATACTGATCCCTTTGTATACCAAAATAATTGCAAGTGCAATAAATACAATAATAGCTAAAATAACGTAAATAAATTACATAAATAAATATAAGTACAGTCAAAATTATACAATTGATATAGAAGAGAGTAAGAACAAACAATAACACAACCCTTGTGTGTTGAGCGTAGGCTAAGTGACCGACTCCCAAAGAGGTAGTAGCAGGGGTTAAGGCGAAGTAAACATAAGGCCGTAAAAAGAAACACAAACGATTTATTTACGTTTCTTAGTTTCCCAATTAACTTTACATTCTTTGAAAAGGCGCCCAACACGCTAGCTTTATAGTGCTTAAAAAGAAATATTATGCCCTTTTTTAAGAGACACCCATGCAGAATCACCATGACCGTCACGGTCTTACTGAGGTTGTGAAGGGACTCTCATGAAGCATGTCTATATAGCAGGACAGCGTTTTATACATCTAAAATAGTCACTGTACTATTAACACTTGATTTATTAACCGAACTTCAATAATCTCAATGCGGTAGGCTGTGAACCCTCCTGTTCATATCCATCCTCCCTCATTATTTTATATGTTATTGGGTATACACACTTATTTCCTAAAAGCGAGGAGAGCGCAATAGATACCTTTTAATTGAATAAACTTTAGTAAAGTGTCTATGTGAGTCCGTTCAATGTGCGTAGAAGATTAAAAAAAATCACCTCTCGTGCCTCTATCGCTGAACCAGAAATTATTTCTCTCAGGTATATGTGTGTTATGGTCGAAGTCAGAGATGACTATCACATTCTAGCTAATCTCTAACAACTAGAGAATTTCAAGATGCATTTGCTCCTCATGGAAAATTACAAACTATTAATTTTAACTAGTTTTTAGTGCATACTGAAGCTAGTCTAGCTGTGTGATGTATGCGTGAGATTACCTAGTAACATTTTTGAAGAGACGTCCCAAAAAGCGATTAGGAAAATGATAGCGTGAGTGTATTCTTATATGTCGAGTGTGTGAATGTATACATCTGAAGAAGCCTTTACGTTTAGATCATTTTACATATGAATGAAGGTTATCGAAACTTGGCAACATAAATACTCTCTCGGATATACTCGCCCATTATAAATTAACAGAACAAAGATCCCCGCAAGGTAGTAAAATTATGAGATACGGAAAAAGAATTATAGCCTTGTTAGACTGAGTTAAGGCAACATCTATCTTGAGATGACAAATTTCGAGGGCGTTCAGTCCCTCTCTATACTAAAATTGCTGTATTATGTAAGTACAGGTATTAATGTCAGAGAGATATGTACTCATCGTGACTATTGACATAGAGTGAACAAGTTATGGTTAGAGTGCAGCTAGAAGATTCGTGATTGCCTTCGCAAAACAAAGTCTAGATGTATAACAATCACGTGTGGTGAAACATTCTTTCAGAAAATCATAACCATTGAGTACGTGATCCACACAATAGCAATAACAAAGACATAAGTGCGCAAGAAGTATTGGCTTACCGAATCGTCAAACACTAAACGGCAAAGAGAATATACCTATACTGTGACGCGAATAATAGTAATCCAGCATAATTAAGTAATATAGCAAGATTGCGGAAAGCGTCTCTTGGTACATCCTATACAAAATAATAGGACATATAGAATATAGATGACAAACGTGTATTACCGGCGCTACGCTATACTTCATGATCTCTACTATAGCTAGATAAGTAGATATGTCAAGTAGGCATAGCACGAACAGACGAACGTACCCGAGTAGATGAAGATCCTTAGAAGGGACGAGAACCAGATAGATCGTATGAAGATAGAGGAAAGGAGTATCACCGAAGGTGATCTCGAAACGTCGAAAGAAGCGAGCAATAACAGAGAGAGAGACGAACGATCTATGAGACGAAAAAGGAAAGGGAATGAGATTCTATGTGATCGAAGAATAGAGAAGAGGATGAGAGAGGAGATGAATTTATTTAAGAGAAAGAAGAAGAAATACCAAGAGTGTAGAGAGAGAGAGCGAGATAGAGTCGATATTAGAGAAGATATCAGATCCGAGCATACCCCCTCTTTTGGAGATTGGAGAGAGCCCACCTGAGAAGAGCGACCGCATTCCCAGCAAGTATCGTAGAGGAGAGAAAGATAATACGGAAATAATAAATGAGTATAAGCCCGGATGCCGCAGCACGTAAGCGGACTTTTGAACGAGACAAGGCACCAGCGACCTCCAAGCCTTTTCTCGCGACTTGTCCGTACGGACAAGTCGGCGCGACGAGATTTGTGCGACCGCAGTAGAGAGAATCGCAGGCAGAGAAGAGTATGTCAGCATACAATCAATTTATAGCAGATACCCTTTGACAAGGTCGCTACGTGCAATTTGTGGAAAATTTGTGAGTACGCGAGAGACTTCGTCTTCTGAACCTTTGTCCAGCGCGAGACTAAGTCTGAATCCGTGTATCGGCACGAGGCAAGAACAGTCGTGTGTACTTGCTCCTCTACGACTTTAGCACATTCATATGCGTGGCTCCAGAACAATATTATTGTATTTTTGAGCTTTGTTATTTATATATATTATTTAATATTATTACTCAACTACTCTCATCTAGTCTTTCATTCATGTTAGATCAATTGTTGAATGTAAGAGACAAGGATGGGAAGGTGAGTGAGTGAGTGTAATATTTGTAGGTCAAAATATAAAGAGATTCTTCCTTCATGCCATGACATTTAAATTAAATCATTTTACTCTTAAGCATACTATATATGATAAATGATATATTATATGATAAATATTATATTTCTCATTTATATGATATAGTACGACTTTAACTCTAAATACAAACATCAAAGAATTTATCTGTATTTCAAATATTCAAATACAAATTCAGTAATTGATAGATCATGATAAATATATATATAATATTTGAAATAAATTTTTCCAAGATTATTATTATATTACTATATTTAGTTATATTTATTAATATTAAAATCTATATTTGGTGATATAAGTCTGACCCATTTACGGGTGAGTAGAGATATAATACGAGGTAGCTCGAACTTTGAGTCAGATATTAGATACCTAGTCGAAAGTATCCTGATACATCAAGACTGCAGATCTCGTAACAGATAAAAAGTAGTAGCCCTGATATAGTGCCGCAGCGTGAGAACTACTCCACCCTTAAATGGAGCGGCCCACTCTGGATATAATAATAATATATTATATATATATATATAATTTAATATAATATATATTAATATATATATATATATTATATATAATTAATAATATTATATAATTATATATTATATATTAAATATAATATATATTAATAAGGAGATGTACGAACCAGGTTTCTCGGCCGGAACCTCGAATTGTATATTTTTTTAGAATATAAGTTTCACAGTGTTCCAAGAACCCTAATCTAACTATTGGTTTCCGGCCTGGAACTTTTACCGGAACTTTTATCTATCTATTTATCTGCATGCCCTGCTCAAAGCCTGGTCTCTTTTTATAACTGAATTATATTAAATTATTTGCTTTAACTTTCAGTTATATTAAAAAGTACATAAAATAATAATTTAATAAAAAATTAGTTGTATATATAGTTAGAACAAATGATTGCATGAATAAAATTAGAATACAACTTCACTTTTCCTAATAATTGGATTTAAAAAGTAATTTAATGAAACAAATATATTTTCACACTTAAACAAATCTGAATTTTAGCTTAATACTCTACGGTTGGGTGATATTTTTTTTTTTTTTTTATTTTCTTATGATTTTTATTTTAATGATTAATTTCAAATTATTTATGGACGAACAGATTTCATTACATTGCGTTTTATTTTTATTAATTATTTTTATATATTTAAAAAGTAAAAAATAAATACATACAGTCAGTATTTTTATATATATAATAAACCTAATAATAATAAGTATTTTTAGTAGAAAATAAATTATATTATTTAGTTTTAATATAGATATGTTGTGATTTTAATTGTAAGATATATAATATTAAATATATATAAAATACTTGTAATTAGAATATTACTGTAGTATCTCCAATTTGATATTGAAATTTAATAATTTCTTTTATAAAAAAAACTTTGAAGCTAAACTTGAGGATTTTAATAGACTTTAGATATATAATTATGATATAATAGATATAAATTATTAAAATCAAAATATAGGTGAGATATCTAGATGAGATTAATATTAATAATTATAGAAAAAAGATAATAAAAATTATTGTACACTAAAATAGCAATAATAAAAAAAAGAAAAAAATAAAAAATTAAATGGATTGGCACAAAGATAGATAGGAGTTCAAAAATTTGCTATTGATCCAAAAATTTGAGCTATTTATTGGCAAAGTAACAACACCTGCATTTCTATAATCTAGACCTTGAGGGATATGTTGAAAATAAAAATTTGTTGTTTAGCTATCTAATTAATTATTCTTTATTATAATTGTATAAAATTATTAATTTTCAATGTTTATTTTATTATTATTAATGTATTTAAGTTATAATATATATTAATTATTAATGATAATTATTATTATTTTCATCATAATATATATAATACTTTATAATTATAATAAATAAAATTATTATTAAATAATTAAATAATATTAATTAGAAATATTAGAATTTTAAATTATTTAAATATTATTAGATATTTATTATTTGATTAATTTAAATTATTATAATTATTATCATTATTTAATTATTTATTATGTTAAAAGAAAAATTATATATTAATTATACTTTAAAGTAGAAAACTACTACAAAATCAATAATATTATTACTAATATAATAATGATATTGAAGCAAAAAAATTTTAAAAAGAAATTTTAAAAAATACTAATTCCATTATTATATTTTACTATAAAAAATGATATGATTATATTATTATTGAATTATTGGAAATGTTATTGGATATTATTATAATATATTATATATATATGGTAATGTAATTGAAGAAAATAATGATTGCATGCTCCGTATGATTGTGGATTAATGGTTAATTAAGTTAAAACGTGAATCTATTCATTATCACTCAAACAACTTTATACTCCGTTTCTAAAACAAAAGCTTTTAATTATAAATAAAAGCTTATCTCTTGAAATATAAGCAAATTTTATAAACTTTGAAAGAACCCGTTATAGAACTTTTTATATAATAGTGTATATAATTTTATTTAATACTTTTAATAAATAGTATTTGATCCGCTTATACCATTAATTTGGATTAATTAAGAGCTACATGTATTGTAGATATTAGTGATTGACAGCAGATGTCATTTATTATTTCTAAATATTGCGTAGATATAATAATTAATAAAAAAATGTGTGATGATACCAACCTTAAAAATGTATTTAATAATATAATATATAATTATAATATATATACTATATATATATATATATATATAGTTATTATATATTAATATATATAATTATATTATATATATATTATATATTATAAATATTATATATATATATAATATATATATATATATAATATAATATAATATAATATTATATATATTATAATGGGTATATATATATATATATATTATATATTCGAGTTAAAGCTGCATAATCATATTATAATTAAAATTGTTATATTTTTAGTTACCAGGTAGTGCGGTAACTGTGAAGTTGAACGCACAACTCATTAATGCACTAACCCATCTCAAACCCATTATAATTTTTCCCCAAACCTCCTCCGCATTATTATTAAAAGGAGATTTTACAATATGGGATTAATTAATATCATTATTTATTTTAATGATATAAAAATGTACCAAGAAATTCATAATATTATATATATTAGGCGTTGGGATTGATGAGAAAACAATCAATTATTTTATCTGACTTTAGAGAGATTTCATGAGTTTTACTTCTTTATTACATTGATCTATAATATAATATTTATAATAATTTAGGTATTTATGCCCACCAATTGACTAATAATTGGTCTCCTCCACTTGGAATCACACTAGATTGTAGATAAAGAATAGGACAGGCCAAGAATTATGTCCATGCAAAGATTATATCTTAAGCTGGATATTAAACATCTTATATGCTAATATACAATATACCTGAACCAACTGATAGGATCAATCATTTTATTATTTTGTATGTATATTATATATATAGTAACTACGTTTTAATCTATTGGTAGTGATAAGTTTTTCAATGTACATTTGGCACATTAACGTTTTCTATTTAAATTATATAGATAGGTAATGCGTTAAAATATATGTTTTCTTTCTGAGCACTTACTTCTGGACTGTAAAGAAATTCTTCCAGTAAATCTGTTATTGATTTACTTTGTAGAAGGTGTTGAATCCCTAAGGGATTCGATTTTTTTTCCTATTAAATGAAGGTAAGACGAATTAAATATGACTAGGCTCGGCATAAAGTTTTTAATATTTTGCTAATTAAACACTAAACGTGAACGATATTTATAACTTTAGTATCTAATTAATATATTTGTGTTTACAAAATAAAAATCATTGCCTATTTTATTTTTATAACGGGGCATCTAACGTAAGTTGCTTAATAGATAATGAAGGGTTTCTTATGTAATTCATTCCCACAAACAGAACCAAAAGCGTTTTTGATAGCTTTTATAGTGATTTTATATTTTATTTAAACATCTTATCATTCTTTATAAACCCGTCATATCATTTCATTTGAAAGATGGTAAATATTAAGATCTATTTTCACTTAGCGTTGAGAAGTAAATTTAATGGTATTACATCGGAGACTAAAGCTGTAGAATGTTGACTGATTTTTTTAGTTGCAAAATATTCTTCAAAACGTTATTCATATAGAGCGTATTAAATGCAGATTAATTATTGAATATGGTCATTTTTTTCAACTATATATTTATATTTGTAGTAAGATGTATAAACTTTGAATACTATCTTTGAGCGTTTACTAAAGCAAGAGGTATTCTTACTTTATAATTGAGCAATACACTATAAATTACTATTCCAATTACTGTTGAACTCTAAATTATTTATATGAACTTCATGCTTATTGAGAGAATAGTGAGTAATATTTTCACATACACAGTTGAGTCAGAACGAAGTACCATGTCTTCATTTATTTAAAAGTTTGCGTTCAAGATTAATTCTTATATACAAAATTATCCTGAAGTGCCAATAATATAAATCCGTCTAGCAACATCCGCTAAGGGCAATTAAGTGACTTGTAGGTAATTGCGGCTACTAAAAAGTGCGATCTCTAATAATGGTTGGCGGTTAGATGGTCTCAGGCGGTGAATAATGCGCCTCGGGAGTTACCTGCATCACTAGTATGGACTTATGACAAAGATGTCAGATACTTCAGAGAGACTCCACCCGTTAATTCATTCAAGTTTTAAGTAGAATTATGTAAGGTGGTAGCGGTGTAAGTCGAAAAGTTTCCGTTCCGGCCCGAACTTCCGGCGACGGAAAATCTTATTTCCATAGTCCGGATAAGTTTCCAGTTACCGGAGCCGGAACCAAATAATAATTCAAAGTAACAACAGTAACATCCCTAATAATATATATTTATATATATATTTATTTTATTAATTAATATAATATATATTAATATATAATATAATATAATTATATTATATATATAATATATTAAACTATAATATTTATATATATATATATATATATATAATATAGTATATATATTATAATTATTAAATAAAATAAATTAATTAATTAATATAAAAATAAATATATATATATAATATATATGTGTGTGTGTTGTGTTGAATGTGTGAGCATCCCTAAGAGTTCAGGCATGTAACTAGAATTAATCTAATATAAAATCACCCGAGACAGTAGTAAATAAATTATCATTTTATTTAATCAGGATACAGGACTTGAACTCCCAAAATATAAAAATATAAAAAATTAAAAATATATAATACACATTAATTAAAAAATTAAAATTATAGTATTCAAAAATGGTGTTGAAAAAAAAAAAATTGTAACAGTATTATTTTTAGTAAGTAATTACTGAAGACTTGCACGTTACATAATAACATCCGGATCCAAAGTAGTGTGACCGAAGCAAGAGGTGCGCTAACATAAGTTTATGGATAATGGTTATAAAAAAAAAAATCTAGATAGTGAATACCGCGACGCCCGAATAGACAAACAAGATACGATGATGGTAATAGGATGAAGTCTAGAGGGTTTCTCAGGCCTACCGTAATAGTGAGGATTCGACGGGGGAAGGGACTTCGTCCCTTCCATCTCTTGATTTCTCTCCGTTCGCGACTCGGAAACCCGTTACCTAAAAAGAGATATAAAAACGGAAAAAAATATAATTTTCTTCAAAGCAGTAAAATATAAATATAAAATAGGTTATTATTGGCCACCTTATTTGCTCTGCTGAGATAAACTTAAATGCCATAGTTTTTCAGTAAGGTCAGATCAAAAGCGTATTCCCAATGCACAAAGGTGTATGATGAATGGTTAAATAATATTTCATGCCAACTTGTAGTAACTTAAGTAGATAATATGTATAGTAATTAAAATATAATTATTCATTTTTTAAGTTTCTTCGATGAAAATACTTGCGAAATCAAAAAATAGTTATATTTATTATACTGTTAATGATATGTTATGAGTTTCTAGTTATCATTGCACTGAAATCTCGGGATGCTTAGGCTACATATATATATATATACCTATATATATATAATATAATTATAATTTATTAATAAATATTAATATATATATTAATTATATAATATATATAATATATAATGTATATATATAATTATATATATATATATATATAAATATATATATATGATATATTAATATATATATATATTATATTAATAATATATAGATAATTGTATAAATATATTATATATATTAATATAATATATATTATATATTAATATATAATATATTATGTATATAAGTTATATAATATAAAATATAATTATATAATATATAAAATAAAATATAATATATATTAAGATAATATATATATATATATAATTATTTATTATAGGTATATATATATAGTATATATATATATATATATATATATATGCGTGTGTGTCTGAAGCGAATTTCAGGACCTTAAATTAAATCAATCTGCTGACCAATGTTAAAAAAAATATGCTGAATGTTTAGTAATGATCGGGTTATTAGGCTGGGTGATATAACCACACACTTAAATTTGCAGTGGGCATGGTGTTGTACCAGCGGTGCTTCGGTCTCGCCGATAGCACGCGGCACCATAACCTCTGTTTATTATGTGAAGATAAATTTTGAGCGAAGCTCCGATTGCGGAGGAAGCGAGCACGTTGCTCCACCGCATGCACACATTCTCCAAAATTATTATTTAACCAATAAAATACGTACATATGACTATGCGCGAGCCGTTTGTTTGGTTACCTAAGTCCCTGAGTGTTCGCTCTTATCTCTGCAGGCCCGCTTAACTCCCGTTGATGCACACGCCCTGCATCTTTCTAAATATTCTTACATGCAGCTGTGCGTACTATATATAATTTATGAGCTTCGTGCCAGAACTATAACATAGGTATACCAATATTTAATGTCTTCTCTCTCTCTTACATCTATACTCAACTTCTCTCTATCAATCTTTTATTAATAAACTATATAATATTATAAAGTATATATATTATATTACAATATATATAATTAATATATATATATATAATATTAATATCTAATAATATAATAACTATATTACACTATATTATACTATATCATATACTATATATATTATATAATATTATTATAATATATATACATATATTATATATATATATATAATATATTAACTATATAATATCATATACCTAATATACTTACGATATTAATTATATTATATAATATATATATACACTAATATATTAATATAATTAATATATATATATATAATTATATAGTAATTGTGTAAAGCCCATGATATATATTTATATAAATATAACCTTGCGGTTAAATTAATATTTTCATCATCTGAACTAAACCATTTACAATTCGTATATTGAGATATAGAATCATTATGCCCAATTATATAATTTTTTTCATCGACAATATCGCACCTACTTATCCTGGGGGAAAAAAATTAAAAAAAAGGCCATATTATAGAGAGCTGGAAAACGGAGATGTGGGGTGGGGGGGAGAAATAAATAATCATGATTTATATTTATATATTTATTATTTATTTATTTTCTATATATTCTTATTTATTATTATATTACTATCAAAATTACAAAGTTATTATAAAGGCGAGGATAGTTTTCCATATAGGCAATTATAAACTAGATCCAGTTTTCGTGAATCAGTTATTAAAAGTTTTCAAGTAATCATTAATCAATCAGGAAATTGAACCGATTCTTAACTTATTATTATTAGTGACTTGTCGCGGACCTTGCTCCAGTACTGAGATCAAGTCCGCGGGTACAAAGTACTCGTTTACTCTCATAGATCTAGCTACGGTGTACCGGGCTTATAGGAATAGAAATAAAGCTGAGCTGTAGAGAGCGCTATGCAATAAAATAGATTTACTAAATATAACAATATATATAGTATCAATATAAATTAATAAGTTAATAGTAAGAATAGAGTAAAAGAGTAAAGTAGGTGAAGATGGATGCACTAGTAAGAAGCTGGGTTCATCAAAGATTATATTAAAAGATATAAATATATATAAGAAGAGGAGAGGAGAAGAGAGAATGAAGGAAAGAGAGACTTTCCTTCAACAATATAAGTTTAAATACACTATTATAGATATACTACAATGAATAATGAGTATATAACTTTTGGAAGTACGAAATTCAAAAATTATTAAAACTAATAATTCTTTACTCTGAAAAGTCTTTGTGATAAAAACTTTGCCTGACAATACACTATGTACAAAAACATACAGAATGCGAAAAGGATTTAGTAGTTCATTTTTATCTTATTTATTAAACAAGACCATTGTTTGCCCTCCTCTTATCTTTTTTATCTCTTCTTATCATCTCGTCTATTGTAGCTCAGTCTTCCGGACTTATGAATATATTTTGAAGTGATCCCCTATTGTCTTTTAAATTAAATCTATTGGTTTTTTTAAATTTTATCTGCATTTCTTGTGTAATTTCCGATACCAATATTCGTTGTAATGTATTTTATTAATAATTAAATAGTTAAATAAAATAGTTAAATATATTAGTACATCTGCTGCTTCTGATATTGTCGCCCTACTTCCGTTCCAATGGTATCTTCACTGTATCTCCTCTAAATAAGATGAATAATGACTTTTGTTTTGGACATTAGTGTATATCCTCGCTGGTTATTTGTATTGCGTTTATCCTTTGTGCGAACAAATTAGAACTGAACTTACTGAGCAAACGATTGCTTGCCGTTACCAAACTTGACTCGTTTTCAGTGGTTTGTGTTTTCTGCTATTTCCTTTAAAAATCATTCACATAAAATAAAAGGAAAACCATATACTGAGTGAAAAATTTGAATCTATTATAATGATATTTTTATTCATAGCAAAAATTGTTACTCAAAATATTACATATAACAGAACCCACTTCTGTATATCACTGAGAGAGAGAAGATCCGGGATCCTATACTATAATCAATTGGTTGTATATATAATTACGACTTTTATCTTATAAATGATAGTGTGAAACTCGACTTATACTCAACTTCGCGTAGTAGAAAGAAAAAATTTACCAAGATCGACCTAAGATATAAGAAAATCAAAAAGATCTCTTGACAATAAGAACCAAAGCGTTAATAAATCCAAAATATTGTAAGATATTACATACGTCACGTGCTCACAAAGATAATCGATAGATATAATATAAAATATCACAATACACACACTAAGAAATGCAAATCTAGAAACTCGAGACTCATATATATAATTGAACGAAAGAAACACACTGTACGAGTATCTGAAACTCAAAGTAAATTGTTACGGTGTTCAGTACACAGCACAATGCTACTAATGCTTTGTACAGTATCGTACTCATGATTACTAACGAGAATACGCATCGGAAGCTTGAGAATAGAAAGATAAACTTATAAAAGTACTTGAGCGAAAAAATGTGAAGATAAGCAAATATATTCACATATAAGCAGTAATGATTATTTACGATATATAGGTTAAAGATTCTTTTTATTTGCTTGAATATTGTATCTTTATTGCTAGTACTGTATAACGTCCCCTAGTTCTAATGTGATTATAGTATTATTTAATACAAAAGTCATATTGTTCATATGAAAACAAGTAAATTTAAAGCATATTAATATAATATTCATAATAATAATTTGTCTACTATTTTCTTGATTCTTATTACTTTACTTTAGTTTATACATAAGGCGAATTAGTAATTAGTAAGAGATGGTAATAGACAGTTTGAGTAATGAAGAGAAAATAACGTACATATGCAAATTATGTAATAGATTATTTAGAGGATATGTGTCTGACTAATGGACGTTTTTGTATACTTTTCATTCATAGAAACCCATAGGAAACTTCCTTATGTATATATAGACTCCAATTACTCATATGAGCAAAAGATTGAAGCAGAGCGTTAGGAAAAATTTATATAAACCATTAGAAACTATTCTGTTTATGTTGGATTCTAGGTATATATGTAAGATAATCTGGCAAGAAATATATTGCACCACTAACGTATTAACGTCAGTAGCTACCATATAGATAGTACACTTTGGTGAGAGATTCACTGTGAAGTATATTCAATATAGTTTCTAAAAAATAATACTTAACCATCCATATGAAATAGAGCGTATATAAAGTATTTCATGAGTGAATAAATAAATTATTAACTCATTTGTGAAGAGATCTTGGAACGAAATTTATAAACCCGAGAAGGGATAAGCTTAGTTAGTTTCAATTATGGACGTAAAAACTTTAATCTGACGTTACTCTATTGGTGGCTTGGTTGTGATTCAGTTAGGATAAAGGAGAATAAGGTTAATGTTAATTTATACTTATAATTGGAGGTTAAAATAACAAACTGCTTAGCATAATGATTACCTGTTAGACAGACACTAAATACTCACAATAATCATAGGGTGTAAAGGTAATCAAAGCCCTTGAGCTGTTTATGTAAGTGATTTTCACGGGTAAAGTGATATGGTATTAGGTTATATATATACTTAGAGAGAGACGAGTACTGACCCCGACAGAACGTAATTTGAGCACCGAAGGACAAGAGTATGTGTCTGTGTTCTTCGACAAGACAAACGTCGTCAAATCGAATATAAGGTATAGGGCCTCAAAGGGCTTTGGTATAATCCATAATATGGAAAAAAAAGCGAGTTGCGGTGTGGGGATTACGCACAAAAATACAATACTTATAATTTATATAATCATAAAAAACATGATCATAAAAAAACCAAAAAAAGAAACAAAAACGTTTTATTTTCTTGCTCTATTTTATTAATTGAAAGGTGAAAGTGCTTTTTATATATTCTAACCATAAAAATGAGATGATAGTTAAAGATACGCATGCATTTCTCGTGAGTGCCTCTTACTATTCCTAATCGATTGCATCGAAAGACATGTTATCGTGGATAGACAGGTGTGTTCAGAAAATGATTATTATTTATGTTGAAAGAAAAAATATCTACACGCTTTTCTTTTAACCTTGCAATATCACTCCTTTGTTATCTATTATTGCGAATGATGCTGTCAGCATAATGAAAAATATTGAAGGCTATATTTGGTATGGTGTAGCAAATAGTCTAGGTCACAAATAGTACATTCGATCATGTTGGTATCATCGTCTAGGAGGTTCATTAATGCAATTACTACAACTGAAACGACGAAAAATTAATAAGTCTAACTTTAACCTTCTGAAGCTACAAAAGAGTTTGAATACGCCAACACTAAATCATGCTCGGACTATTACACTACACTTCCCCGCATAATCACAACCTCGATGAGACCTAATTACTCCATTGGTATTCAGTGCTGTATATGTTAGGGATCTAGAGTTTGACGCGTGAACGGAATGGAAATTTTAAACTCCAGTCCATTCAGTCATGCCAGTGTTGGATTGGCAAAAGGCAAGGAAACTAAAAATAAAATTTACATAAAGAATATTTATCAAATAATAATACCGCGGACATCAATCAGACATTCGAAGTCTCCGCTAGTATAGACGAAAAACTGTTTGTTTTAGTCTGATTATTATTCAGTAGGTCAAACGTATTAAGATAGTTACTTCTTTAGTATAATCTTCGTACGATTAGTGGATGTGTATTGTGTGCTCAAAGTTTCTTGTTCCATTATTGCTACTCAATAAAGCAAACCCACCCTTTGTGACTAGTCTCCATAACTCTCCCTACTCCTCTTGTATCCTACTCTCCGTCCTCCATCTCTCTCGTGCTCTCTTCTCGTGCATCTCTACGTCTGACTCGTACTCCCACTACTGCTACTTCTCATCTGACTTCATACTACAATAACTCTAACATCCTCGTTCCGAGTACTAGCTATTTATTTTCAATACGCATAATTAAAATATATTGTAGATAACCACCTATGATAATTACACTTGTAAAATAAATAACATAGATAGTAATACTATATTCGCCCAAGAATATGAGATTTAATAATGAATGTCACTATATAATTAATATGTCCCTGGATGAATGAGTTATAACACAAAATATCTAGAAGGAATATTCAAATAAACTATTTAGAGTAAACCTCACTACTTATTTACTTGAAAGGAGACCAAAGTAGAAGGAACTGAGTTGAGAAAGTATATAATTGCGATATCTTTTATTAATTAATAAGTATTTCCTCTAGAGTGGGACCCATAGATATGATCCTTTCTTCTCATATATGGGTCAAGGTGATCCTCTAATACACAAGTATTACTCAACTAGTATTCTTTTCTCAGAATGTAAGTCCCCACCCCAAGGTGTCCGTGAGCCTTTATAAGTAATTACCATTTAACTAGCAAGCACAAAATACTGAACAGTGACTTTAATCGGCGTTCGACTCTCTATCAGTATAACTAGCCTCGTGAGTGTCTATTATGTCGAATTTGGGGCACAATACATCGGGAGTGAAATTAATTACAGGAACTTTAATTATCCACCATAACTCCACATACTAAAAGGTAAAGTAAGATAGCGGAGAGCACGGGCAAAAGAAGAGAGCAAGTATTATCTCTCTTTATCACTCGCGTATGCTAAGCTACTACAAATAATAGCAACTCACAGGTAGAACACATGTCGAAGTTGCGTTCTACCCACATACAATGTCTCCCATCTTAGAAGGCAAACATTATAGGAGCAACTTTAAACGAATAATATGTATAATTAATATGAATGTGTATACCTTCGCACTGAGAGAGAGAGAAGAGGCTAACGCACGGAGTATTCGAGAGAAGGGAGAGCACAGCATCGCAGACGATGATGATCTATATGATAAAAAGTATACATTGAGATTATTGTGAGAAAGAAGAACAAAAACGATGTATGATCTGCCAGAGATTAGATGAGAAGTAGATTAGAGAGAGCATAAATGAGTTATATATGAGCGTTTAGAGGATATCGATAAGATAGATAGAAGAATATTAGAGCTGGGAGAGAGTAGAGGACTAAGCAATCCATGATACCAGTATAGTGGTCGTTAATAGAGGTTCCTAGTCACGTTATTGATGACAAAGGCTGTTATAGCACGTTCGACTATGAATAGCAACAAATTATGTATATAATTATAAATTACCTTAGAGCATATTGCCTATTGATTTGAGACATAATCGATGGTGTGTGTGACTGGTAGTGATGTTGGGTGTGAGATGTGTGTCAAGATCCGGCCCAAAGGCGTCGCTAGCAGCTAAAAATTTCGAGAGGGTTTTTCCGAAACTTTTGAACTCCCAGCGGACAGTTAACATGCTATTAATTCATGCTCAAAACTTTGGCCCTCGATGATTTTGTAAGTGTCTGCTTTATGAATTTTCTTCGCATGTGGGTTCCTTTTAACAAAAATCTTCCACGCTGTGTGAATATTAATTATAGTTCTCCCCCTATACTCTCTGGCCACATGCCACCCATCCCTCCTTTAACGCGAACATCTTTTCCTCCAAGAATATAATATAAATTTATTTAATAAAGCCTATCAACTATACATCCACTATTCCCATTCGCTTTTGACCTCTCGTAAATGTATATGAACATATTAATATACATATTATAAGCTAGAGTAGAATATTTTATATATAAAGAAATAAATAATATAATAATATTAATGATAATTATCTTTATTATTTGAAAATAATGAGCTAAAGAAATAAAGATATGATAAAGGAATGAGGTAGACGATGCAATGAAGGAAAATGGAGTAAATATGATGAGATGAATATAATATGGAATAAGAAGAATAAATGCGAGGAAGAAGGATAATAATTGATAAAAAAATAGGGATGAAAAAGGGTTTAAGAAAGAAGTAGATATAGATAAAGCTAAGTAGATGCTAGGAATGAAAATGTTTAGATGTATATATAAAAAGTATAATATTGTATTTGATGGAATGTAATATGTGAAGAATGACGAGAATTGACTCGACGTTGTAAAGAATTTTAAGTACCGGATGTTAACTAAGTTTAATAATCATTATTCTCCGCTGCTTTTCTCATTTTTAAGTTAAACCAATTAAGTGCTGGAGACATTTAGAAAAGCCAGATGTAGAGTGAAAAAAAGCTTTGACCCTAAGGTAATTTAAGTGGAACCCAAAGCAGATGAAATTGAGTGAGAGTATAGAAAAGATTGCTAATAAATTAGCCATTGTAGGACACCACGTGTGGAGAGAAAAGATTATATGATTAATTGATAATAGATATTTAATGATGTTATTACATTATGAAGTAACTCGTCCTCAAATTATAAAAACTCAAACAATTCGAAATTTGTTAGTCCTAAAGGCTCGTCTTGACAAAGTGAGTTTATTTTAAATAAGATATAAATTATTATATCTAAAGTTTATATACATCTACCAAAAAAATAGATTTTATAAATTCAGCTAATACATCCTCTCATATATAACCCAATACGTAATTCACAATAAATATTATATTATGATATTACTACCAACTTTATTATATTATAATGTGTTTTTAATTTACATGTAACCAATTTATTTCTTTCAAGACATTACATAAACTCTAGTGAGTAATTAAAAATATTAGTAACCCTTATATATATTTTCACCACAATAACCTATAATCATATCTATGAGGTTGAGACTGTTTGACAGATTATATCGATCCCAATACTTAATCATGAATGAGATAACAAAATAAATTTAAAATTAAGCAATGCGAAGATAAAGACTCAGCCGTTCAGGCATGGCTAGAAACTCGCATTTGATGAAAAATTACGTATAGACCAACAAATCTCAAAAAATAATTTAATAAGGTTATGAGTTATTATCAATTACGTTCCATACTTCAAATATATTCAATTAATATGTATGTGGCAACTTGATCATCATATTAACGTTCAGTTTAATAGAGCACGAGTTTATTTTGTAAACCTAAACTAAGGCTATGGAGTCTTTAAAATTATTTGATATACTGACCAAAATGTCTCGAGTGCTAGAGAATGGAGAAGGCCCAAAATAATGATTAAATTAATATATTTATAATCTCTTTTGAGCTGTTCCTTGTCTTTGATCTAATACTTTCCAATCTTTTACTGGAGGTTTCAACCCTCTTCGTAGAAAGGAACTCTCCCTAACTTTTGTGTAATTCCACTGTTACTAATAGCTACCATGCTATATCGGACTACTCATTAAGTTCTCACTTAGTTCACTGTAATTAATATTATCGAATAACCGGCGTATATATAGTAATTCATTATATGCCATATAAAACTTATTCTCATAGTTTAGATATATATATTAAAAAATAATACACAAATATAAATTATCCTATATATATATATATATAGTGTATATATAATAATTAAATTTAAATAATTAATTTAATTAATAATTATATTGCTAATAGTAAATAAAAAAAATTATTAATTATTCAGAGTACGACCATATGAATGAGTAGGTTTTCCAATATGACCGGCAATGCCGCATGAATTTAAATTTAATTTTATATTCCACACTAGTTTCTTTTTTCATGTTGAAAACTACCCTTCGAAGTAATATTGTTAGTAGGGTTTGCGGAGCAGATTAATTTTATATCCTTAATTGAAGTGCCTCTTTAAAATATGTGATATATGGACATCTGGTCATCTTAGAAGTCCATTATATATAAAAGCAGAGAAGGCTTCTCCTCTATCTTGTAAGAGGTTAATATATAAATATATAATAATATTAATATATATATATATATTATTATATATATATATTATAATATTTATTATATATATATATATAATTATAAATATATATATATATGATATTAATATTATATAGTATAATATTATAATATTAATGATTTGAGTTTAAAATATAATTTTATAATAAAAAATATATATGTATAAAAAATAAATATATATATATAATTATATATTATTTTAAAGTAAAGGAGCTTATACTGAATGAATTACAGAAACTGTACCATGGAAGCATTGTGATATAAAATGTCCATGAAAGCGATTGGTTAAAAGCGTGGCACCCTTCTGTTTCTAGGTGTGCCTTCTCTAAGTAATCTCGCAATATGCCTATAGATCTAGTAACAAACTGATTTGATGATCTATGGCCGATATAAATATCTAATTACATCTCATGATATTAATAGGTTTTATGCTAAACACTAAATTAAGCTAAGTAAAAAATAAAATAAGATAAGTAAAATAGGCAGTAAAAAAAAATAAAACAAATTTATGAAAACAATTAAGAAAAATATAACATTTAATAAAGAATTATAATAAAAATACTAAACTAAAGGGAAAGAAACCATAATATAATGAATATGAGCAAACATTTTTATAAGTAATTATGATGGTAATATACCCTTTAGAAAAACGATAAAGAACATTTCCTTAGAGATACATCGCAGTAAAATATTTATTATAGGGAGACGGTTATCATAATGACCTGGTAGACGAAACAATATTAAATTTACAATAAAATAAATAATAATTAGAGGAAGTTATGAGTGTCGTTGTGCGACCCTAATAGTACGGGACGCATCTCTTATTTAGATACAATTCTGATATAGAGAAAGCCAGACTGTCCCTTATCGTGCAAAATGTGGAAGAAAGTCAGAGTGTGGAATCACTCATTGGTTGCAACGCCACCAGAATAATAATGATGAGAGTGTACGTTCTGGATAACGGCGAGGCCCTGATAGTAGTGAGAGCTCATAATGGATACTATACTTATAAAGTATGATCCTATGATAGTTCCTAAGATAGTAAGTTCTTATTGAGAATTGTTTATTGAGTTATAGTGGATTTTATCCCATATATGTGTAGTATGCTCATTTGACTAGGATATAATTATGTCCCCCGGTAGATAAGAGTTTCTGAGTAAGACATTTATGTTTTTCTACTTATAGCCTCCTTTGTATTTAATATTAAGTATGGGTAATGGTGAGTTGGGAGGTAAAAGTGATTATTAATATATAATATATATATATATAACAGAAAATGTGTTGTAATAATTTGGAGAATGAATGTTAGGTGCGAGAGGGAGATAGGATATACGGAATGAGACAAAAGTGAGAGTGAAGTGTATCGTGCCATGGTATGGATGCTAACTTCATTCTTACATCCATGCAAGGGCGAGCGCGTCTATTGGAACAGGTGAGATATTATTAAGAGAAAGATTCTCTGATTATGCCCCTGGTCGCTATGTAACTCAATTGTGTGTGTGTGTGTATGGTTTGGGGGTGGGCGAGTAATGAGGTAATCTCCCTGCGCTCGAGTCCCAAGTCACCCATTATAATCTCACGTTTAGGTACAAGATATCTTCCAATGATATCTGCGACTATATAAAGATAAAAACTAACTCGTTTCGAAAATCTTGATTTTACTAATAATCAACAAAATTTCCCGAGCTTAGTGTTCTTTTCTTCTTTTGTGTGAGCGTATGGAAGAATATTTCTTTCGCACAAATATCATCAACTATTTGATGAGGAGTCTGTTTAAATAAATCTTAGCATATATTTTATTTTTCAGTTGTTGGATATAGTGTGATAAATTCTGTGAATATCTGTAGCGGAATAATTTAGTGGATGAGAAGAAAAAATAGACTATGTGCTCTATCCGCAATCATTTGACTGCAATAAATGAACTACTTTTATTTGTAGTTCAAGTTTATCTTGGTAGAAGTAAAAAAGGTGAGTGAGAGGTGGAAGTTAAATGTTACTAGGATGATGTAAATGTATTGGTTAGTAAGTTATGGATGGGAATGGAGGAGGTGTGATAGGAGGTTATTTATTTAAAATTAAATGTATTTAGGGTATAATCATAAGTTTATCATTAAAGAGGATTAGAATAATCTCATTCACTCGTGATATCCTGTGAGTTAGTTATCCCCTATTAGTCATCCCAAAGTACGTATATGATGCGCCTAGTTTAAGCCAGGCTATACCTATATTATATTTAAGTGGATTTAGTTTGTAGTATATATTATATTATAATTTAGTAGTTATTAAGTTATATAGTTTGTTTGGGGGTAGGGAGTAGTATGAGTATATATTATATATTATTATATATTGTGTTCTGTCAAAAAGAAAAGTATAAAATAATAAATTTGATCCCTAAGACCTTACGAGTATTTCAGTTACGATAAATAATGGCATTGTTGGAGCGGTTCCAATTTTATGTTGTTGAGTGCAGCCATTGTGATTTTATTGGTAATAGTTCAATAATGATATGATAAGAACAGTAACTATAGGTAATAAAGTAAAAGACTTGATGACACTGATGAAGAGAAAATTAGATTAATTGAGTCGGAAGCAAAACTGATCAGAGCTAAAATACATTTGATGTCTCAATAGTCACAAAGTATATTTACACGAAAATTTCTTACCAAAATTCACGAACACCTCGAAATCCCCGCTACCATCAACAATACACAGAAACAATATTTTTTTTTCGAATTATACATTTCATAAATAATCATTCAAGCAGTAAGCAAATGTTTAAATAATGTATAAAGTAGACAAGTCTTATCATTTTCTAATTTAAATTGTTAATAAGAGGTGATGTGGATTTTATGTGAGTAATGAGGGTCCATAGAGAAGTATAATTGAGTTCGATATCACCCTCCCTAATAAGAATGGAGTAGTTCTTTGAGTATATTTTTGTTGAGTATAGGTATTATTAAGCTATATCCCCGTATTCAGGCTATATTACCTATATGTTAGTGTTTGATATAGAGTGAAAGTGATAGATGAGATTCTGTAATAATGTTATTTATTATTTACTATATTTATTATGAATTATGTTATTGAAAGGAAATTTATATTTATTAGTATTATATATATATTCATTATTTTCTAATATGCTTTGTATGAGTAATGAAAGTTGTGGTCTCTTTCTATTCACTATAAATTTTTACTACCCTATATAATTTATATATATATATATATATATTCCTACAATGAAATGCGAGCTTAGATCAATACATATACATGTATATTGATGTATCAATCCGCACATTCATCTATTCATAGATACAAGCAAACTCTTTTGCATGTCTCCATAAATAGATATCCAGGTAGGAAGCTAAACATAGCTTTCTTTCATTGTGTCCTGAATATGATCCGTTTCATATTTCACTTTCGTAGATTATACGATTTGAAATTGGAGTAAACTGGAGCGTGTCTCGATTCGTGCGAGTCGTGATCATAAAAAAGATTTTTTTCCTAATTAACTTTTAATTATTCTCGTCTTTATTAGAATTAGATTGTTTCCTATTGTTAAATGTGACACTTGATATTGCGATAACACGGAAAAATACATTCAGAATCGGGATCATAATTATATTGTCAATTTATATTATCTTTCGTCTTTTCTCTTGCAAATGAAACGGAATATTGTCTAATTATAGGGAGGAAGGTAGTGTTTCACTAAATAACTTGTAATATCGTGCCTTGAAAGCAAGCATAAAAATCTAGTCCGGTAAATAGACGCAGGCACGCTATCCCATACAAAGGAACAGACTACATTTACGATTCACTTAAAGGAAGATGAAGATCATTATTTTACATATGATAAAATATGTTCGCTGTTCAAATAAGAAAACATAGCTAAAAGTTTTTAATCTTGAGACACTCTCTAATCTATTAAAACTTTGATACTGACCAGAGTTCCTGAGTCAGATTCAGAATGTAATCAGCTGAGTTTACAGCTGATGTCGGAGCTGAAGTCAAAAAATTGATGTACTCAGTAAACCTCCAAAGGAAGTAAGAAAAACTGGTAATCTTTAACAAAGAAACTGGGTTTTCGACATTATATGAATTGTAAATAGGTAACAACTGTCTTTGCTACTCAGTATAAATTTGAGTAACCCTTATAGTAATCTTTCATTTCCAGAATAATAATAATAATAATAATAATAATAATAATAATAATAATAATAATAATAATAATAATAATAATAATAATAATAATAATAATAATAATAATAATAATAATAATAATAATTTCTCCTTTTGTATAAAGAGTAAAATTTATTACTGGAAAATATACTCAGAAAACTTAAAAACTTTTATTAAGACTTAAAAGTTTTTCAATACAGAGGAAAATTCCCCATTCTTTTTTAAAATTTTTTACTCCAGTTATTTTAATTTTCAAACTTGTTTATGTTACATTTTTTAACTTTAGGGCTTGGAATAAAAATTTGTTTTTTTGAGTGGAAACCGAGAAAGAAGGAAAGTAGAGAGCTTTGGAAGAAAGAAATTAAGAAAAGAAGTGTAAAGAGGAAGTGGTGAAAGAGAATAGGAGGAGGGGAAAGAAGAAAATAAGAAGAATTACTGAAAGGAGTTTATGGTGTGGTTTGGGAGTGAGGGAAAGGAGAAAAAAAAGAGGGAACAAAAGAAAGAATGAAATTCAAAGGTTAAATAAGAGGAAGAAGAAAGGTGATGGAATATAATGAGAATGAGGAGAAATAAAATGAGGGGAAATAGGAGAATGAAAGAAAGGAAAGGGAGAAGGATAATAGATAAATAGACAGGAGGAATAAATGGTCGAGGAAGTAGGATGACGGAAAGGAAAATAAGGGGAAGAGGTGAAGAAAAAAAGATATAAGAAAGTGAATAAGTAGGAGAAAGAGATAATAAGAAAGGAAGGTAGATAAGAAATCAAAAAGGATTGGAATAATGGAAATGAGGAGTGAGGTCTGAACAAGTAGAAGGAAGCATGATGATTTTAGTAGAAAAAGAAGTTGAGTAAAAAAAAAAAGAATAATTAATGAGACTTGAAGAGGAAGATGAAGGGTGTAAGATATTAATGATAATAATGAGGCTCTTTCATAACCAAATGCAAATGTAAGTTGTTCCTACCAAAAAATTAAAAGACAATTTTTCATTAAAAAAAATCAGCTTCATTAATTTATGAATTCCAAATTTTTTTCAACTTTCTTTCCTTAATTTTTAAAAATTTAATTTATCTTTATAAAATATCTGTAGTAATTTCAATTAAGATACTACACAGCCTGACATCAATAGAAATAACTAGGCATGCGTTTAGAGCTGCACACAAAGACGCGACACAATCCAACGATGCTAGAAACTGCTTTGAGAAAATCTAGAATCAAAAGGAAAAATATTGTAAATTGAAGCTTTGTCGTCATTTTATTTTAAATTGCCTCTAGATCAATTAAACAGTTTAATAAAAAAACGGATATTCATTGATTCATGCGGATCTTATTCAGATTCTTGGAACTTCCACATCTGCATATTAACAACACCTTAGTAAATATACTGATCTAATTCGTTCTTTGATACCTACGTTTTCTTATAAAAGTATTATATGTAAAAAAAGTTTAATAATAAAATAATTATTATATTATTGTGACTCGGAACAATAATATAAAGAACAATCACAAAGTTTGAATTCGTTAAAGTTACCAACCACCTTTACTGGTTTTGATGAAGTAATAAAGATGATTACGGAAATACGAACAAAAACTAATTTTATTATGGTGTTATAGAACAAATTTTATTAGACTAAAACTAAACTAAAAGCAAGAGCCAAAATTTGAAAGGCCATCTTTTATAATTATGAAGGTAATGTTCTTAGAAAGTTATCAGAACATTTCCTTAGAGTACTCGCAGTAATTTTGGGAGGAGCCGGGAAGCCGGAGCCGGAAGCCGAGTTGGAGTATATAAAAAAATATTGGAGCCGCAGCACTTATATATATATATTATATAATGATATATATATATTATAATATATTATGTAATATGCTATATATATATATATTAGTATATATATATATAGGTTTATAAGTATATATATATATATATATCTATATATACTATATATAATATATATATAGTAAAATATTAAATACATTGAATGTTTCAGGTGTTTTTGAGAATGAAATGTAGAGAGGATTGCTGAATTTGAGACATAGTTGAGGCTGCAAAGTACGTTTTCCTCAGAATCGAATTTGTCATCTTCCCGTACATTCCTCAAGGCTAACTATTTCTCGGTAAGAACCATGAAAAAAAACCCCGAGTCTGTCCTGCTAATGTAAACTCAATAGTGTGTCTGAGGAGGAGGGGGTGGATCCCTGAGACTCCCGACAAATAAATGTTGAAAATGCAGAAATGAATAAAAAAAAGTGCTCGTTTTATTTTTCTTCTTCTTTTTTGGAAGGATAGAATGTGCCCCAAGGCTTCAAAAGTTTGAGTCGTGTTGGAGTAAATAGGAAAAATTTTGAAGCATTTTTTCATTTATTGGAAAAGAAAAAAAAATGAAAATAGAAGAAAGCTAATCTCATTCTATCATATAGTCATAGTATATATATCAATATTATATATATATAGAATATTATATAATATATATATAATAAATATATAATAAAATATAATATATATATATATATAGATATATATATATATGAACCACTAAGACTACATACAACACCAACCACACTCCAAAAATATATATATATATATATAGTAGTTATATATATATATATAATATATATAATATATTATTGATCCTATATATTATATGATATATATATATATAGTATATATATTATATATATATATATAAATATATAGTAATATATATAGGTATATATAATATATATAATATATATTAATAGTTATATGGAGTATATATATATAATATATATATATATATATATATATATATATATATATATATATATATATAATTTATATGTATATATATATATATATATATATATATATATATATATATTGTGATCGTGTCTGAAAATAAATGTAATTAATAAATCTTGATCGCTATCTACAGTAATTCAGTTGCGATAAATAAAACACTTTACAATCAAAATTTACTTGTTGCGAGGCAGCCCTTTATTTAATAAAATTTCAAAAAGTAAGAAAATAAAACAATAAGCTTTGTAAGAAAGCTAAGGTTTTACTTTTTGTTAAATATCATGAAAATATATGTAGATAAAAAAAAAAAGAAGAAAAAAACAATAAAGTTTATATCGGTAACTATTTTAAGTGTACTATAATCTGATTTTACATCTGAAATAATCTTAGAGACCGATATTAAAACTGCTCCATCACGCAACCAAATTTTTTTACCAAAATTTTTCCGAGCAACTTTGTTGATAACGCTCTTATAATTTACGGAAAAATGCAATTGATATACTAGGTATAACTCTAGAGCGTTAAGGTTGGTAGGTCTATAGGGTATAGGAATAAGATGTTCAGTTGTGAAGATTATTCATATTCAGATGTGAAAATTAATTTATTAACATTAATTTGTAAAGATTAATATATTCATTTGTAAAGATTACAATAGACAGGTAAGGAGATTATGATCGTCAAGTGTGAAGATTAAGATAGTCAGTATGAAGATAAAGATCTTATAAGAGTTTAGAATTACACCTTCGGGTGTGTACAAAATATGTTCCGATTCCATTATTATTATTGATCTTTATTATTATTGTTATTATTGATCACTATATAAGTTGATCTGTCTGATTTTTCTCCTGAAATAGAATAGCGCCGTCAGTCACATTACTGGCATTCATGTATATTAGATAAATTAATTAGTTTCAACTCCTATAAAAAGTTATTTAATAGATATAACTGCTCGGTTCTAATTTTGGCACAAATTTACAAAAAGACAATTTATATTACGTTCACAGAAACAGTAATTTATATCTTGAATAGGTATACATTCATTAAATAAAACCATTTCTATGTTCTATGCAAAAAAATTCATATATATATTATATAGGTATATATACCTATATTTATATATAGTTATACTTTTATAGTATACCCTCCCAATGCTATTATATACTACCGTATATAATATATATATATAATATAATAGTGATATTATTTAAGACTATATATATATATTATATATATATATAAAATACCTTATGTTGCTACAAAACACATGCGTGCTTAGATCAATACATATACATGTATATTCATGTATTAATACGTGCATTCATCAATTCATAGATACAAGCAAACTCTTTTGCATGTCTCCATAAATATATATATATTATATACAGTGTATATATATATATATATATTACCCTATAGAATTATACCTGCTCATGTATATATAGGTTATCATAATACTATAGTATTTATATATAGTAGATATATATATATATACTAGTGAGTATATTATATATATTATATATATATATATATAATATATATATATATATATATATATATATAATATTTAGGTAGGAAGCTAAACATAGTTTTCCTTCATTGTGTCCTAAATATGATCCGTTTCATATTTCATTTTCGTAGATTTTACGTTTTGAAATTGGAGTAAATTTAAGAGTGTCTCTACTCGTGCGAGTCGTGATCGTAAAAAAAAAGAATTTTTCGTGATTCTTTTAATTATTCTAGTTTTTATGAGAATTTGATTGCTTCCTATTTTTGAATGTGTCACTTAACATTACGATAACAAAAGAAATTACATTTGGAAATCGGGTTCATAATTATATTAACAACTTAATTGTCTCGCGTCTTTTCTCGTGCAAACGATACGGAATACTGTTTTTCACTAAATAACTATTGGAATATCGTGCTTGAAAGCAAGCATAAAAAGCTAGTCCATGAAAAAGGCACAGTCACGCCATCCCGTACAAATGAACAGAAGGATAATTTCGCATAAAAAAAGATATGTTTGCTGTTCAAATAAGAAAACATACTTACCAGTTCTAATCAGGAGACACTAGCTAATATATTAAGACTTTAGGATTTATTCAATAAGCCTCAAAGACTCCTTTAAAAGGAGAAAGGAAAACTGGCAATCTTGAAAAAAGAAACTAGGCTTCAGACTTTACATGAATTGTGAATATTCAACAACTTATGGCAAAACTCCAAAATGAAAAAAAAAATAGGAAAGGGCAAGGATACGAAAGACATAGGTATTCCTCAACCAAACGATTCCTTGAAGGTACCATAGGTCCGGGGCAGGATTATCCAACAGTTATTGTTCAAATTTTTTTATTATTCTGATTGGATTCTGCTGGCATGCTCCGAACTTGGGTTTTCATTAAGGTAGGATTTTCAATTATGTTGTATACTGTCTGAATGGAATTTTTTTTCAGCCACAGTTACAGTTGTGTATATTATGGACCTTTGTTGTGGTTTTTTTTGTGGTGCAAGTTGAAAAGACTCGCAGCTACTTACTGAAGCCTATTCTAACAATAGCTCTTATGAGCATTGTTCAAAAGGAGAAGTATGTGCATCTCAGAATTCCTTCTTGTGTGAGTCTGTTTTAGGCAGGCAGATGGTACGTATTCGGTGTACGAGGGAGGGGGCGGGAGGAGGGTGGGGAGGCAAGAGTTTCATGCTTTCCCTCGTTTACTAGTTTATGGAATGGTTCGGAGAGGGCGCGGATCGCAAGAGAGCTGTGCAATGTCGAGTGATGTGTGTGTTGTCGACGAGAGTAGGTCTTTACTCCTGTTTTGATATTATTATTACAATTTGATTATTATTTTAGAGAATTCAAACTTCGAAATTGTAAGACAGCGTATCGACCGGCGAAAGAAGTGGTCCGAGCATAGATGAAGTTTGGATTGTGGGGTGAGGCAGTGTAGCTGGTAGTGGTAAGCGAGATGAGGGACGAGTGTGGGGTGTAACTTATGGTTGCCGGGAGGAAAAATCAAGAACTGTTGCAAGTGAATTCATTTCGCATGGCGCGGGGTTCGGGGCCGCCGTCCACTTGGTTGGAGATGTTGCGCATGGAGGAAGTGGGGGAAGTGTGGGAAGGAATGAGGAAAGGAAGTTTTCGAGGATGTAGTGTAGGGATGTGTTGATTTGATGCGGTGACCCACAATTAGTCTTCAAGGCAGATCGGCCAACGCATATTCTTGCGCGCATGCTCATTCTGGTTCTCGGACATTAAAGGTCTAGGAGCGCTTTATATGCCTGGGTGAGCATTTGTTACACCACTTCTGCGCAGGATCAGTTTGTATTTATCAGGAACCATCAAAGCGGAATTATTTTATGATACGAGAGGGATTCGTGCTAAGTGTTTTTTTTGTGTTCGCTAAGGAAGAGCGTGGGCGCGCGGCATAGCTTATGATGGTCGGGGGTGAGAACGGAACGGGCAGCGGCCAGTCACGCAAGGTCCTAGTGAAGTGTGGCAAGTAGTAGTGTTTTCCTGACCTGTGATAATTTTTCCGTTCTCTGGGATCTCTGAAATTAACTAATTGTCAGGACCATGTTTTTGGCCTAAGTTTCCCTAATATAGATATTATACGTAGAATGGGCACGGATGGTCGTCATCGGCGAAAATATCAGGGCATGTTTTTTTTCAATCATACAATCGACGCAATGATGTTTGCCGATATAGTTTTGAGCCAAATTGTAAAGAATTTTGGCATTAAGTTGATGTTAAGTAAACTTTGCAATGTAATAGTAGAGCTATAATACGGACCAGTAGAGGTATAATAATAATATACAGTATATATAATTATTAGTTGAATTTCGGTACGGGTAGTGATGAGGCGCGCTAGTATCATATTCTTAATATCATAATATCATTATGCTATTATCATAGAAAAAATGGATAGGTAGATATAGAGCTAAATAGATAACATATTGAGTGTCATGACGGACGTTATAGGTATTGAATAGATACGGGTCGTATATAGTGAGCGATCATGGTAATATAAGTATGGTCACAGACCGGGGGAGAGGTCTGTTATATAGTGCGATAGTCAATGTGGCTAGAGCCAGATTGCGGAAAACTGCGGCATAATTTGATTTTAATGGGGAGGTGATGAGTTAATAGACTATTGCCACACGTGGCAGTAAACGGTATCGCCTTTGCTGTTGCTGACAGTATTCATTGTTGAAAAAGTGGAGACCATCCACGCTCTGAATCCCAGGAAGGGCGTGTGCCGCTCTCTCTAGCATCAGGGATCATGCACATTCCTTAAGAGGACCACAGTTTAGCCAAATGTCGATTTATTACATGCAGACCACCATTAAGCTCATGGTACGATGACCGCTTGTCGTATCGCGAGACATAACGCTTATATCCACATCCAACGATGCTTCCTTTGGCTCTTCTAGGAACAGGACATTCTTTGTACAGACATCCCTTTAGCCTGGGTGTGGGGGGGGTGAGAAGACGATAAGAAGTCTTAGCTGACTGGAGTGTCCCTGCGTGTGAGTAAGAGAGGCATACTAGGAGGTGAGGTGGATTAGTTGCGGTTTCTGTGTCTGCACATTAGCTATTATCCACTTGATCCTTTTGCCGATGGGAGAACGTGGGCTGGAAATGGCGATAGGCAGGTTGTGGCCTTCAGGAGATGAAGAGTATCACGATAGGCAGGATACGGCCCAGCTGATGAGTGACGGCGTTCGTATGTCTTGGATGCGGAGGCGAAAAAATGTACGTGAATTCGGGTATGGATATAGGGCATGGAATTGTCAGATGAGAAATAAATGTGGATTAGAGGGTGAAAGAGAAAAGAGGACGAGAGATGGACAATTGGATGTATTTGAAAGAAAGGGACAAGATTTCGTAGCGATTTGCTAGTTGTGAGAATTTGAAAAAGCAAAGACTGGAGCTAGGAAAAATTCATGGGTGAAAATTGTAGATGGTGGTTGCTGGTGTGAGAGATGGTGGTGGTAGAATAGAGGGTGTTGCGGGGTGAGGGTGGGAGAGGGGAGGGGGGCGGAGTGGGAGTGGAAGAGGCGGGGCAGTACAAGGAGATAATGAGTTTTGTGCCAATATAGCTGCTCGGAATTGAAGTTAGACTTGTTGGGTCAGAATGGAGCTATGTGGCTAGCGTTTTTGGTGTGTGTGAGCTGCTGACTTAGCTAAGAATTCTAAACGGCATGATTTTAAAGTTCTATACGTTATGAGAAATTTTCAAAGGGCTGTGCTCCTATGTAACAGCTTACCGGCTAAATCGTATGTAAGAGTGGGATTTTTCTTCTGGGGGATATATTATCGGCAATGAAGAATGTTTTGGATGGGGTGAGTAGGGGATTTAGTTCCTTTGCCACACATATCTCACCTAAGTATTTTTTTTTTTTTTACAGTTGTCCACCCTACCTACTCACAGGCAGAGCTCCTATTCATATGGATAGGGGGTGATAGTTAACGCAGCTCGCTAATAATTTCACCCTCGTAGCTGCAAATCTACGCAAGTTATGCGAGCGGAACAGGACGCGGCGGTGGGCCGTTTGGAACAAAGCTGTGAGGGGAGATTAGAAGGTGGGCGGCGAGGGGACAGTACAGAAGATTGGAGAGAGATTCCAGAACAGGAGGAGAAGGTGAGGTGCGAGGAGAAGATGGAGAGAGCCACCGACAAGGGCGGAGAGCGTAGCGCCTGGGAGTTACCGAAGTATCAGGAGGCAAGAAAACTGTTGTGCGCAGACTACAGCAACGTCCTTGTGGCTACGAGCAGGGTGTTTCGGGAGTCGGGGAGTCGGTAGTTTTTGGAAGAGAGTGGAGTTGGAGTCGGAACAATTTTTGAAAAGGGTGGAGTCGGGGAGCTGGTAATTTTGAAGAGGGTGGAGTCGGGAGTCATTATTTCAAGAGTCGGCTATTTTCACAAAAGAGAAGGAGTCGGAGTTCTGCAAATTTTGCAAAAGGGTGGAGGTCGGTAAGATGTTTGAAGAGGTAAAGGGTAAGTCGGAGTCGGTAATTTTTGAGGAGGGGTTCGAGAGTCGGTATGTTTGGAGAGAGGGTTAGAGCGTCGGGAGTCGGGAAAATTTTTTGAAGCCGACTGCCCAAACGCCGTGGCTACGAGGGGCGTCGTAAAGGCGGTGATGGTACGGGGCAAAAGTGATAACGTTCCCTCGGAAACACTTGCCCTGGATGGCCCTATAGAGAATAGAGATGAAAGCATCGCAAAAGCGGGAGCAGTTTATAGAGGGCCTTTTTTGGCTGTTGGTTGACTCGAAAGCCCTATCGGCAGAGGAGGCCGGGTGGAGAACCAGGAGTCCCCCACCCCAGGGATATGGTGAGAGCGAGTACTCCCAGTACTAAGGGTGGAGTGAGAACGGCGTTTGGGGTATTAGGGCTGGAGGGCAGGACTGGAGAGAGAAAAAAAGAGCCATCATTCGAAGCAACATGAGGACTGCCCAGTTTCTTTGAGGCGGCCGCCTGAGCAAGACCGCGTTGGTGACATGGAGGTTCCAAAAAGGACTTTGTTTGTGTTTAGTGTTGAAGGCCAAGGTTGTTATAGTTGTACAGGCGAGCGACGAGAGGAACCGTCGAAAAGAGATAGGAGTTAACGAATGGCGTTTTAAGAGAAGGAGTAGATTTGTGAAGTTGGGTTTTAAAGACATTGAATTTCATCCAGACAAGGTTGAGAACGACCCATCCCGGGAAATTTAGTACAATCAAGCGGAAAATGGGATAGGAAAGATTAAGTACGAGAGCGCAATTCTAGAAGTAAACAGGAGCGAACTGACAAAATTGAAGTTTGATGCAGTATGTAAATAGGTTGAGTCATCGGTATAAAATGAACAGTTAGTTGAGTTATATGTGCAGGTGAGAGATCATTAATGAAGAAAAGTGGAATAAAGTAGGAGATAAAGCAAAACCCTGAGGAACACCACTATTGGACAGAAAAAAAGTCGCCCCATTCAACAACATGCAGCCGATATTAGGTTCGAGATTTGAAGAGAAAGTCTGACAGTAATTGCAAGAGACACGAGAAAGAGGAAAACCCAAGGAGGGGAGCTTGGAGGAGAGCAGTGACGCGTGCCATACCCATCCAAATGCTTTGGATATGTCAAGCGCCCCCGACGCCAGTCTCCCGGGTAGTTCCTAGAGCTGAAATGCCATAATCGGTTACGATAGTGAAATAATATTGGCCAGAAGAACTCGGCGCTGAAAGCGGTACCTGGTATCGGAAAAGAAGGAATGAGTTTTCCAAGATGGATCTAAGAAAGTGAAGAGTTTGAGAAAGGGTTTCAAAGGTTCTTAGATACGAATACAACGTTAGAGCTATAGCGCGAAAGTTTAAGAAGGAATTCAGAGCGGCTTCCTTTTTTTTTGGTATTGAATAGGTTGGACCTGTGCGAGCTTCCAAAGCACTGAGGGAAAGTGCTAAGTTTTGCAGACTATGGGGAGTATAGAGGTTTGAAAAAGAGGGGCGGGGATAGGCAGGAAGAACACTCCCTCAGAAACTTGGCGGAGGAATTGACCATCCTTGGGCACGCGTCTTCCTCCTATCTTTCAATAGATTCAGGCTTCCCTAATGCGACCCGATCAAATGTATCACAGGCAAAGAGACATAGGACACTGAGAGGAGAAAGGGGAGGAAGAGGAATGCAGAATCGTCTAGGGTTGAGCTAGTGGAAGATAGGAAAGCCGAAGAGATTGGCCTTTTCATGGAGAAAGAATGTACAGAACCATAGAGGAAAGGGTAGGAGGATTTTGCGAGAAGTTGCTAGAGGGATGTTTTTGGTAAGGGCAGGAAGCGGTTTGTTTTAGCTGCAGAAGAGAAACAAGGAACGTTAGCGCACGTATTCGTTTAATGGATGAAGCGCTTTGCTCGATCCGAAGAGTATCCCGCAGAGGATTTCTAGCTGAATGGAAAATTGGCAAGAGTGGATTGGAGATGAGCAAATTTTTCCACCCCCATAACACACTGTCTAGCCTGAAATGGCCAGAGACAGCCACGATCGACCTTGGGTTTATGAGGAAGAAGAAAGATTTAGGGTTGAACAGAAGAAATCGAACTTGTTTAGTTCCATAAGTTAAACAACTCCTCCTTGAATCTTTTAAGAAGATAGTTTATCATCATCATTATTCCTAACTGAGGTAACCAAATTTGCTATCATCTGCTAACTTGGAAACTTAAATTTAAGTCCTCTGGTCTAATATTTATACCATATATGAGAACAGCCACGTTGGACCTTAAGACAGTCGGCGTTACGGGCCGACAACCCTAAACTGTCTCCTCAGTGTTCCATTAACGCAATACTTTTTCATATTTAATTATTAATTATTATTATCTGATTTAATTGAGTTATGTAGTTTATTATTTTGAAGAAGTTTTTTATGATGAATTATTATGTATTATTATTTATTAATGTATGTATTATTAATTTATTATTATTATTAGTTAATTATTATTGTTATTAAGAAATCAAAATTTTGATCGCTAATTAATTGTGGAGGGTTAGTAACCCCTGACCCAGCGCCTGTCTACAGCCTTGGTGTGTGTATAATATATATATTTTATAGTATTATATATATATATATATATATATATGTTATATATATTATATAATATTAGTATATATATAATAAGTATATAGTATATATATACTATATAGTATTTATATATACTATATATAATAATATAATATATAAATATATTATATATGTATATTATATATATATATATATATATATAATTACATATATTAGTATATAAATATATTAGTATATATATATAATATATATATATATATTATATATAATATATATTTAATTACTATTATATAATATAATATAATATATATATTGATATTACTATTATATATAGAGAGAGATAGAGAACTAGAGAGAGAGAACGACGAGCAGAGAGAGAAGAGAGAGGAGAGAGGAGAGAGACGAGAGAGAGAGAGAGAGAGAGAGAGGAGAGAGCGATGGAGGGAAAGAGAGAGAGAGGAAGAGAGAGAGAGAGAGGAGAGAGAGAGCGAGAGAGGGAGAGGGAGAGAGAGCGAGGAGAAGAAGAGAGAGAGAGAGAGGAGAGAGAGAGAAGAGAGGAGAGAGAGAGAGAGAAGTGGAGTTCTAGAAGGGAGTGGGTGAGAGTGAGAGAGAGAGAGAGAGAGAGGAGGAGAGAGAGAGGAGAAGGGGGAAGAAAGGAGAAGGGAAGAGAGAGGAGAGAGAGAGAGCGAGAGAGAAGAGACGAGAGCAGAGTCGCAATCTGTACGATTACGCAGAGACGGAGAGAGAGGAAGAGAGAGAGAGGAGAAGAGGAGAGAGGGGGAGAGAGGAGGAGAAGGGAGGAGAGGGAGAGGAGAGAGAGCAGAGTGAAGGCGGTGGAGAGAGGGAGAAGGAGGAGAGACGAGAAGATGAAAGGAGGATGAGAGAGATGGAGAAAGGAGAAGGAGGGGGGAGAAGGAGAGAGATCATATTTTTATAAGGGAGAGGAAGAAGGAAGAAGAGATCTAGCGCTTGGGCGTTAAAATAATACATTAGAGAGGAGAGAGAGAGAGTAGAGAGGAGAAGAGAGAGGTGATGAAGAGAGAGAGAGAAAGAAGAGAAGAGAAGAGAGAGGAGGAGGAGAGGGAGGAGAGAAGAGGAGAGGAGAGAAGAGGAGAAAGAGAAGAAGAGAAAGGAGAGAGAGGGTCGTAAGAGCGGGTAAGAGAGAGGGCGAGAGGGTACAAAGGAGAGAGGGTAAAGGAGTGCAGTCAGAACGGAGAGAGCGAGAGAGGAGGAAGAGATTCGATGTTGTCAGATTAATGCTCCAGGTACCATGCAGGTCTTGGTCAGAAGAAGGCATTTCATGGCAACGCTTCAGGCCACGAGCTTCCTCCAGCAGCCGAATTCCTAGGAGTTCTTCTTCTGGTGACTCCCTGTCACGACATTTAGATGATTTTTATCCACTTGATAATATTAAAAAGATCCTTTCGGAAATCGCACAGAGTCAGGTTGCTATTCTTCGTGACCTTGAAGTACCAACTAAACAAATGCTTCTTCGAAATCACCTCCTTATCCCTGGGCTGCAAGATAGGAGTGGTGTTCGGAAGCAGTTAGAGCATCTTGATGAAGTTGAACTCCTCTAAAATTTCATCCTGAAGGTTCGGAGAGTGACCAGGGGCATTATCAAGGATGAGGAAGGCCTTGATAGCAAGGCCTTGTTCAAGCAGGAATTTCTTCACAGTCGAGTAGAAGGCGGTGTTGATCCTCTAGATAGTGAATTGCGTGGTGATCGAGTCCTTCACGTTAGCCCTCCACATCATTTGCAACCTCTCCTTCATTATGTTGTCCCTTGAAGGCACGCGGATTTTCTGAATGAAAGAATCTAAGAGGCTTGATTTTGCAGTCTCCACTGGCGTTGGCGCAGAAAGCAAGTGTCAGCCTATCCTTCATAGACTATGGCATGACAGCGGCTTCTCCTCTACGGTAATGAACGTCCGTCTCTGCATCTTTCAAAACAGGCCTGTCTCGTCACAGTTAAAAACCTACTGTGAGACGTAGCCCTGTGACGCGACGAGTTCAGCGGTCTTTAACGAACGCTTCAGCCGCTATGGTGTCTGAACCGGCTGCCACACCATGCCGTATTACGCTGTGGACGCCAGTTCTCCGGTTGAATTTTTAAAACCAACCTCAACTGGCCTTAAAAGTCCGCAGAACCCAACCCGCAGGTTCTTTTGACGACGTTACAGGAGACTTCTTGCAAAGATTGCCGTACAAGACCCTTTGCCTTCTCACAGATGATAGCCTCAATGACGGTATCATCACCTGCAAGTTTCTTCTCATTCAACCAAATCAGAAGCATCTCCTAGTTCACACACCCTCATCTTCAACAGCCTTCTACGCCCTTCCATGATAACAAGATCTTTATCTCTTCTTTCAAAATGGTGCATATCGTTTACGTACTCCGTTCTTATTGGCGCGCCAAGTCCATAACACTGGCTCCTTTATCATGTTTTTTGATTATTTCTTTCTCAATATCGATCATGATAAGCTTTTTCTTCTTATCGCCACACTCCTTTGCACTACATTTCTTAAAACCCACGGCTAACACAGAAATTACAGCAATAAATGGAAACAAAAATTTACCCTATCTCAGTTCAACGATATGAACATGGGAACTGAGCGTGGGCGGTCAGAGCTAACTAGCAGCGAATGCATGAAACTTGCTCTTAGTAAGAGTCAGTATTTTGGCCGAGTGCCAGCTCGAATGAAAATTTGTACAAAGGTGCACTCGTAGCAAGAGAATACTAGTTTTTATATACTGGTATATTATATATTATATAATATATATATATATCATATTATTAATATAATATAAAATAATAAATAATTATATATATCATATAATTATTATATAATATTAGGTATTATATAATATATATATATAATATAATTATAGTGTATATGTATATATATATATATTATTATATTATAGTAATATATATACTATATATTATATTATTATCTATATATATATATAAGTTATATATTATATATATATATATATATTAACATATATATCATCTTCTCTAACCTTTTTATCCCCAAGACCTGGGGGTAAGGTGCATACATGAAAACGTGCCTCGTAGTAAGAGTCAAGTATTCTTGGGCTGGTGGCCAGCAAGTATTGAATTTGTACAAGGTGCCTCGGTGCAAGAGATACTAGTTTATATATATATATATATATTATATATATATAAATTAATATATATATATATATAGTATATATATATTATTATATATATATATATATATATATATATCTTCTCATCTACCTTTTATTGCCCCAGACTTGGGGGTAGAGGTGCGGTAGATGCATCAGAAAAGAAAAGCAGTAGAAGTATATGACAAAGTCGAAAGAAAAAGCCCAGCCTTAGCGCCGCCCCCTCTGTTAACCCATTAAATTGTAAGAAACTCGTCACAGGGTCAGAAATCCCACCCTAGAGCTTCACACGGGACCGGGACGCGACGGATCCTCACTATGGTTAAATCGTCAAGTGGTACGGGTTCATCCCCGGCCCGGTGGGCACAACTATACCCTCACAAACCTTGCCATTACTCTCCTAATGATGCACCTTTCCTTCTCGCCTCTGCCAACTCTCATTTCTCTCCTGCAGACATTCCTTTAAACTGACTCAATCCACTTTTTCTTTTGGTCCTCCCACACTCAACACTATACATACACTTAGCCTAACCAACGACTATCATTCATCCTTTCCACATGACCAACATTCTCAACAAGATCTTTTAATTTATTCTTAGTTTAACCCTTTCTTTCACACCACACAAACTCTCTAATACGTCATTTCTCATCATTTTTTATACAATTCTTCTCACCCTAGCCAGCCCTAAAGATTTCCTTTGACACTTTGAACTTTAGATCTATACTTTCTTATTCCCAAGACCATTAGGCTCAGCATACTTAGACATAATAACACGGGAAAACAAACAAATACCCTCATCGCAAGACCAGCACACTCCAGACTTAGTCCTTTTACTTTACACCAACGAATGTTAATTGCGAACCAGCACTTTCCTGGCATCCACATGAACTTTCCTAATACAAACTGAGCAATCATTCCGTGTCCTTCTCATATCCAACTATACCCCTAAATTTTAAGTCAGTACACTTGTTCCACGCAGCTGCTGCACATCTAAACATACCACTTCAAACTGAGGATGTCCCTCACTACACCATGCAACAATTACTCTTACTATACATTTACTTTAAAGCTCTCTTTTACACCCCTCCAAATCTCTATACGCAATCCTCTCAAACTTTTTCAGATTCGCACACAAAGAACCAAATCATATTATTATTATTATGCAAGGTACCCTCTCCTATCTTCCATTCTCCATCATCTAACAATATATCCTGCACCTCGGCCCACACTATTTTTTCATTACCCCATCTCCATATACAAATTGAATACCCAAGGGAGAAATAAACACCCTTCTCACCTTCGCTACTTAATATACTATCCAATAACTTTTGACCCATTTATTCTACACACGCTCACTGAGTCTTCATACATTGACTTTTGATTCCATTCAGCAACCTACCACCACCATATATCCTGACAACCTGCCATAGAGCTTCCTATTAACCCCTATATACGCCTGTTGCATTCCACTAAAACTAAATACATTATTTCTTCTCCTCATTTTCTCAATCATTGTTTCAATGTAAAGAATTTGCTCCATACACATCCTCTAACCACTCCTAACTCACCTTGTTTTCACCAATCAGTCCTTCAAGTCACTCGACGCACTCTTTCGAAACAATATACTCTGCATTATCTTCGACCAAAATTAACAGATATCTTACCTACACACTCACTAACTTATTCCTATAATTTCTTTCTAACAAACTCCCCTTATCGATCCCTTACCCTTATATAAGGGTACTATTCAGTTACTGCTCTCTCCAATCCCTTGGACACTATAACTCTTCATAAAAACGCTTATCTTAAACACTCCAATCCAAATCAATCACCCATCTTCGCCTCCGTTCTTGATCATCTTCACGCAGTAATTCATCTATAGAAAGCCTGCAGATTTTACACAGTTCTTCAATTTCTCAACTCTATCTCATTACCTTCCTCTTCTATAGAGCGAAGGGAGGAGGGTTAATGGGTAGAGTGAGGAATAACCTCACTCGCAGTTAGAGGTGAGAAATACACTCATCGCCAAAATACATATCTGCCTGTCTTGCATGCTCATTCAAAATCCAACACCATAAAGGATAGGACATATCTGACTGTGTCTTCATTGTACTGCCAGTATTATGGCAGATTTTCGAAAGTGTTCTTTACAACACTTACCCTCACAGTAATCCTTTCATCAGTTACAAGGACCATCCGCATTCATTATTCCTCTTTGGTTCCATTTTATTTGCATAATCTCTTACCATATCGCCCGAGGGCCTTCCACAATAGTGTTGCTATTCCTTTTTTCAGTCCCCTATAGTCATCACCTCATTACAGTAGTCTGTTCATTTACCCTTCCTTTTTCTCGCTACGTATGCACCCTTTAGTATTTCTTTTTTTTTCCTCTTAAATATTTATTATTAGCCATGCTTTCTTTGTTGAAATTAAAATTCTAGAAAGTACAGTTCAAGCCACGCTTTCTTTTTGTACTTATAACCGCTTGCTCACATCTTCTTTTTCCATCACTTACTGTTTTAACATCTTACGTTCCTACTGTTAGCAATCCACAATACTTCTTTGCACTGCTAAAATTGCTTCCTTCAAATTTTGCTCATATATATACTATATATATATGATATAGTAGATAATACTATATATATTATATATATATTATATTATATTATTATACTATATTATAATTTCGGGTAATATATATATATATCATAATGATATATATATATATAAATATATTATATATCTCATTATTATACTATAATTTACATATTATATGATATTATATATATTATACATAGATTTATGTATATATTATTAATTATATATATATATAAGTATATATTATAATAGTAATATATTATTATGATATTTATAATAATATGATAAACTAATTATATATATTATATATATATATCGTATCAAAAGCCAGAGAAGTATATTGGTAAGCATAATTTCATTTACCAATTCTTCTTCTGTTGGTTGGACAAACCAATCAGCTGTTGTCTCAACAATCCCAAATCCAGAAGTCAAGTGTAAAATCTATATAGGTAATGTGTCAGTTTCTCCAAATGCCAACTCCTATACGCCAGGTAATTTTAAATTATAATAATATATATATATATATATATATTTTATAATAGTACTTATATCTATATATATATTATAATCATATATATTATATATGGAGTATTAGTATATATTATATAATAATAGTATATTATATTGATGATATATATATGTTAATATTGAAGGATTTGAAAAGAGGAATACATAACCTGAAAATTTATTCTTTGGTGTTATAACGTTTGTTAATCAAGATAAAGTTAGTTACATTTAAAAAGTGAGTATTTTGAGACATTTTGGTTTCTTATATCATTGATATACCCTCACACGTTTCCTTTTGAAAGAGTTGATTAATTCTTGAAATCTTCGATTAGAGCAGCAGCATTTTCTTAAGCTTAATTTACGGCTGGGGGTCGGACCCCTAACAACCTTTCCCATATAAAAAGCCATTGTTTGTTTTAATGTAGGGAAGTATATTTGTTTTTCCTTGTCCATCTGGTTATGTACTGAGAAAATATATTGGACATAGCAAATTTAAAGTGTATCGTCTTAGGTTTACTCTCAATGCCTAATGGCCCATCAAGACTGTAAGTTTTGTATTAAAGAAGCTTTACTGCTCCGCTCCAAAAATTCTTCGATGTTCACAGCTTTTTTTTAATTATAATTTTGGAATAATATAATATCGGTTAAAAATAAATAGATTGAATAAATAAAATAAAAAAATTTTAACATTAATGCTTTTTAAATCTAGATTTTAAAATTTTAAATTTTAAATGCATTCGTTTTATATTTGAATAAAATTCTTGTTTTCAGATGATCGCATGCTATATATATATATGTTAGTTCTTATTTCCAATAACTATAATAAATAACGCTCGTAGTTGGTTTGTCTGCAGAAGTGTTAAGCTGGACATTGTTTAGATGGTGGGGAAGCACTGAGTTAAGTTATTAATGACTTTTATTTTTTTTAGTAATAATTAAATATGTTAATGATTATTTTTTAACAAGTTATGGGTATTGCATATATGTTTCTTAGAAAACATGCGACCTGTTTTGGTCATCTGCAGACAGGATTAATAGGGAAGCTCTGTTGTGGTAGGTGTTAATGATGGACAGTGCTGGTAGTAGGCATCTGAATGGAATCAAAAGTATGTGTGTTGATAGTGAAACTTGTGTAGGAGTAAATGGAGCGGAGAGTGAGTGGTTTAATATTAATATCTGAGCGATGCAGGGATGTGTTGTCTCCATGGCAATTTAAATTGTATATGGATAGAGTGATGAAAGAAATAAGAGTAGGGGGTCTAAGGGGAGGGTGTTAGACTGATAGAAAATGGAAGAAAGTGGAGGGTGACCTGCTAATTGATAAAATGAGGAATGAGCTGTGTGTTGTGAAGAAATTGGAGAGAACAATTGAAAATTTATTAGGATAGTCTGGTCATGTGGAAAGGATGGATGATAGTCAGTTGGTTAAGCGAGTGTAAGAGGTGAGTGAGTGTGTTGGGAGTCAACCGACCGGGAGACCTAAGAAAAAGTGGATTGAGCCAGTAAAGAAATTTCTTAAGGAAAAGCATGCGAATTTGGTTCAAGCTAGAAGAATCGTGCATAATACGAATGAATTGTGGCGATTTTGTGATGGGGTATGGCTGTGGGCCTAGTGAGTGCCTAACTAATTTATATAGAAAGAGGAGCCATAATTCTCACTAATCTTCAGTGTTCAAATTTTATTTTAATACCAACTTGTGATGTTACTGAATTTTCTGGAAAGTACTTTTAAAAATTGTAATCATGTTCATAACTAATTATGAGAAACACTACGGCAAATTTCCATGATATTCACGAACCTTGAAGACACTTTTTAAGTAGACCTGTGATATTATATTGAGAGCTTAAAAGGAAATCAGAATTTCAGTCAACTCGTTCATTCTTCCAAAAAATTTGATGCAAAATTGAAGGGTTTTCTTATCTTAAAGCTGGTCAACTTGTTTATAAGTTTCATATTATAACTGTGCAACAGTAATTGGATATTTTTCTTCATATGCAATATTTTGAGGATGTCTTTTAGATTACTAGAAACCATTTTTTAGTTAAAAATTTTGTCAAACAAGTGAACAATTGATTCTTTGCATCAAAATGATTTGCTATATGTTAAAAGTCTGTTATGGGAAAGGAAACAAAAACCAGTAAGGTATTTCCCAATAATTTTTAGTTTCTTTTATTTTAATATTAGGAATTATTAAAGTTACTAAAGATCAACTGCAGTTATTTTTTTTTCTAAACTCAAAGGAAGAGAGATGCAGTAACCTTATCAACTAGCATTCACAATAATTTCTTCTCTTCTATACTTCTCCAAACTTTTTTTTTTTTTTTTTATGGCTTTAACACCAAGTCATGGGCAAAGTAATATTCAATGAAAGGGATATAAAATAAAGCACACAGGCTTACACCTAATGTAACCTTCTTAGGTCAGAACATGTGTAAGCTTTAAAGTTTGATTAAATTTATTAGGAAGTAAAGAAGATTGAAGATAATTTCAACCCTGGAGTTTCTATTGATGTGAATGATACAAAAAAGAGATGGAATGAGGGTGGTGAATTTCCTCAAAACACCTACCACTGTATAAGAATATAGGAGATAAAGAATACAGTGAGCTGAAAGTAAAGAAGAGTTTATATGTATTGCAAAGATGAAGATATAGTGAGCTCGAAAGTGAATAGTTATATGTTACTGGACCTTATTAAAGATAAGATAGATACGCAGTACTTCATGCAAGTGTATATGGGAGACTTGTACAATTAAAAATTGGCTGAGGATGCTAAATCTCTTCCCGAGCAGAATTCCCTACCTGGCTTTCTTAATCGCATCATAACAACCATTGTTATGAGGTATTCACTATTTAAAATTTTTTGTTCATAAGTTTGTTTATATTGTCCACAGGGAGTGAGGAGGATAAAATGTTGAAAGAGGTAGGAAAGTTATGAGTTTTTTTTTTTAGAAGTTGTGGTAGTTTGTGGTAAACATAGAGTTTTTAAAGGAGTAGAAATTGGCAATGTTGAAGTGTCTCCACCATGAAACTCTATCCAGATGACCATAAATTGGAAAGCTTCTCAGAATGTAAGAGGGGACAGATTTGAAATGGGTAGAACAAATTATGTTCATCAGCATAGGTATGGAGTGAGTTTGCAAAATGACTGAGAAGGTAGTTAATGAAAGGTAGGTATTGAGTGGTTGGTAGGTAAAAACCCTAACTAAGGAGACCACTATGAGCAAGGAAGGAAGTAGTGACCTCATCAACAACAACTTCCATTTTAGTAGGATTTGAAAGAGAGTTCTGTGTGTATGAGTGAGAATGTGAAAGGTGAAATGTGAAGAAAGAAACAGTAAAGACGCAGCCACATGCCATGCTTATTTTAAAAAGTCAATGTTCACGACCATTTGCATAAAGCAAAGCTTAGAGAATATTAAGAAAAATCAAGTTATCTGCAGGTTATAATAATAATAATAGTGCACAGGTTTTGAGAGGTGTGTGTGTGTACGTATTTGTGTTTGCATATGTATAAATTTTAATTTTTTTAAACAATTCTTGCTTTATATATATATATATATATATATATATATATATATATATATATATATATATATATATATATATATATATATATATATATATATATATATATATATATATATATATATATATATATATATATATATATATATAAAATAAAAAATGGACTGGTGCTTAAAAACTGAACCCCTCTTATAGTTGAAAATTGGGTTTGAAATAAATGGTTGTAGATTTTGTTCTCGGTCCAAAGTCAAGCTCATTCATTCTTGTTAAGTCAAATTGTACCATTTGTCACAATATTACTAATCTTATTATATATATATATATATATATATATATATATATATATATGCTTTATATATATATATATATATATATATATATATATATATATATATATATATATATATATATATATATATATATATATATATATATATATATATATATATATATATATATATATATATATATAATACAATTAAATAGAGAAGTGGTTGAAGATGTGTGGATCAAATCTTTACATTAAACAAATGATTGAGAAAATGAAGATAAGAAGAATAAATTATATTTTGGTTTTATGGATTTTTAACGGGCGTATGGTGGAGTTAATAGGAAGCTTTATATGGTGTAGTGATATATGGTGTGTGAACAGGCTTCTGAATGGAATCAAAGTATGTATGACGATAGTGAAGCTGGTGTAGAATAAATGGTGTCAATGGTGAGTGGTTTAGGATTAATAGCAGGTAGGACAGGGTTGTGTTATGTCTCTGTGGTTATTCAATTTGTATGGATGGGGTTATGAAAGAATTCGAGGTGGGGATGGCAGGAAATGATGGTGTTAGAATGATGGAGATGGAGATGAGTGGAGTGCCCTACCTATTATATGCGGATGATTTGGTACTGTGTGGCAGATCTAGAAGAGGATTTAAGGAAGGATTGGTAGAGAAGATTCAGTGGGGGTAAAGGAGAGGTTTGAAAACAGCGTAGATAAGGTAAGGGTTATGGTTGTAGTGAGGACAGTCCTCAGTGTGTAGTTATGTTAGATGGTGAGCAGCTGGAGCAAGTATCTGAGTTTAAATATTTAGGGTATGTGTTGGATGAGAAGGGAACGGATGATGCAGAGTGTAGTAGGAAAGTTGTGAATGGCAGGAAGGTTTCTGGTGCAATTAAATCGTTGGTGAATGTAAAGGGACTAAGTCTTAGTCCCTTTACATTCACCAACGCGCGCTAGAGGTCTTACATGAGGGTATGTTATTTACCTGTGTTATTGTATGGTAGTGAAACTATGAGTCTGGAATAAGAGTATAGATCTAAAAGTTCAATGTGTTCCAGATGGACAATCTTAGGAGCATGCTAGGTGTGAAAAGAATGATAAAATGAGGAATGAACTTATTAGAGTTGTGTGGTGTGAGGGTGTAAATGAGAGAATAAATGAGTGTATTGAGATGGTTTGGTCATGTGGAAAGGATGAATGATAGTCGGTTGGTTAAGCGGATGTATAGTGGAGAGTGTGTTGGGAACCGACCGGCTGGGAGACCGAAGAGAAAGTGGATTGAGTCGGTGAACGAATGTCTGAAGGAGAGAAATGTGAGTTTGGCAGAGGCGAGAATAAAGGTGCATGATAGGAGAGAATGGCGGGGTTTTGTATGGGGGCATGGTTGTGGCCCACCTGGGCCAGGGGATGAACCCTTACATTGACGATTTACCATAGTGAGGGTCCGTCGCGGTCCCATGATGCTCTAGGGTGGATTTTCTGTCTTGACGAGCTCTCACTAATTAATGGTACAGAGGGGGCGGTAAGGCTGGGCTTTCTTTTGGACGTTTGTCATGTTCTCCTACTGCTTTCTTTTACGATGCTTGTACAGCACCTTACCCCCAATCTTGTGGGCAAAGAGGAAGGTGAAGAAGAAGAAGAAAGAAGATATATATATATATATATATATATAAATATATATATATACAAATATATATATATATATATATATATATATATATATATATATATATATATATATATATATATATATATATATATATATATATTTATATTATTTTATTTTTGTTATCACAACCACTCCCGGGCAGGGCCCCTAGCCAAGGAGGGGGTGTTGCGCCTCGCAGGTAACTAGCTAAAGTAGAATTGCATAGATGAAGAGCACAAACACCAGGCTTTGAATTGGGAGATTAAATGAACAGATGTAGCAGGGATAAAGGAGCTTCCTGGCAGAACTAGCCTACAATTTCCCCGTAAATACAAAACTCAGTGCAGACACAGCACCCTTAAGCAGTGCTACCGTGAGCGACGGAAGGTGGAGGTACGCAGTGATAGCTCCCTCGGCACCTGCAACTGCGGTACCTATAGAAAAAGAGATAAGGCACCAACATCGCGCCGCAAGATAGAGGTCAAGTGAACTGGAAAGTACAGAACAGTTTATAAGCCTTTTGGCCTTTGGCTCGACCCTATCCAAAAGCCAGGTGAAACCAGAGCCCCCAGATGAGCAGTACTATACAAAGGCGGATGAGGCCCTTGTATAGCTGAGGCAACTGGGAGAGAGGAAAAAAAGTCTCCCAGTCTAAACAGAACTCCCAACTTCTTTGAGGCCACCTTAGCAACCGTTTTGATGTAGGGTTTCAAGACATTTTTGTTTATATTTAAGGCCAAAGGATATTTATATTGTTGGGAGACGAAGGGAGCAAATCGAAGAGATAGAAAAGTTAGGTGTCTTAGAGATTTGAAGTTGGTTTTAAAGGAATTGAATTTCACAAGGTTTGGAACGACCACCCGGAAATTCCTATCCCAGAGTCAACGAGGCCGAATCGGAAGATTAAGACCCAAGGAGGCAATTCTAGAAGTAAAAGAAATAGCAGAATTGAAATGAAAATGAAGAGTCGAGTCCTTCGGCATATGAGTGAATTGAGTTAGATGTGCATGTAGAGAAGATCATTAATGAAAAGTAGAAATAAAATAGGAGATAAGACAGACCCTGAGGAACACCCCTATTGACAGAAAAGGAAGAAGAAGTCGCCCCATCAGCAACAGCCAACTATTGAGCAGTTTGAAAGAAAACTAGACATAAGTAAGCAAGAGAAGGAGGAAAGGAGGGGAGCTTGGCGAGCAGTGACGTGCCATACCCGGTCAAGCTTTGAATATGTCAAACGCCACCACGCAAGTCTCCCATGGTTCCCTAAGGGCGGAAACCATGAAATGGTAAGATAGGAAGAGTGATATATCGCCAGTAGACCTCGACCGCCGAAAGCCATACTGGCTTGTTGAGCAAAGTGAATGAGATTCAGATGATCTAAGAAATGAGAGTTGAGAAGAGTTTCAAAGATCTTAGATAGAATACAAGTAAGAGCTATAGGGCGATAGTTGGAAGGATTAGAGCAGCTTCCTTTTTCGGAATAGGTTGGACATGTGCGTGCTTCCAACACTGAGGAAAGTGTTAGTATTGAGACATAGAATATAGTTGAACGAGGGACGGGGAGGATAGTACGGAAGCACACTCCCTCAAAACTCAGGGAGGAATATGCCATCCGGGCCACCGCCTTCCTAACGTTCATAGATTTCAGGGCCCATGTACCCGATCAAAATGTAATCACAGGCAAAGGCATAGGACACTTGAGAGGAGAAGGAGGAAGAGGATGCAAGTCGTCCAGGGTTGAGTTAAGAGGAAAATAGGAGGCCGAGTGACCTTTTCAGTTTGGAGAATTAGCAACAAGACCATCAGATCGAATAGGGAGGAAAGACAGATTTACAAGTTGTTAGAATGTTTTTGGCAAGAGGCCAGAAAGATTTGTCAGTAGGAGAACCAAGGAGGTTGATGAAGCCCGCTTTGCTCGTCGAAGAGTATCCCTGCAACGATTTCGCTGAATGAAAATTAGTAAGAGTGATAGGAGACGAAATTTTCCACTCCCGATATCACTGTCTCTAGCCTGAATGGCCAGAGAACAGCACGATCGACCATGGGTTATGAGGAGAGAAAGATTTGGTCGAAGAAGGGAATGAACCTGCTCATCCATCAACGATTACAACTTCTACCTTATTGGCAGAAGTCGAGCATCACCAGAGACAAAGCAGTCCTTCCAATTATATTAGCATAGAAGCAACGCAAGGCCCCCTAATCGGCTGATCAAAGTGCCAGAAAAACGTGTAGGGCAAGGATGGAGCTGTTGGAGAGAAAGTATTAAAATTAAGAGATATAAGGTTGTGGTCAGATTTACCACTAGGAGCGAAGGTGGTGTATTTATAGAGAGAAGGACTAGTGTTGAAACATAGGGTCAAGTGTGTTCACAAGAATTGGTTGGGACGAGCCCCGGAATGTGTGTGGGTTCTTTAATTAGTTGCTCCAGATCGTTAAAATGCTGAATGATTCGGCCTCCTCCCCACCTAAATCAGTATGAGAGGACCCCAACCATTCAGTGTTGTGCACATTGAAATCCCTTAATAGAGGACCTCAGTATTTGGATTAGAAGATATAACAGTCTCGTGAGGAGGTAGGATATTCAAAAAAGGCGTGAAAATCCGTTCTGTTAGGAGAACAGTAGTAAACACAAGATTATTGTAGTAAAAGGAAGAAAGATTTTAAGCCACAGAACATCAGTTAGAAGATTCGAGATTCTCGAGACGTGTTACAGTGTTTATGTTTACATAGGTACATACTCCACCCTTTAGACGGAAATTATGAAATAAGTTATTGTTAGATATATTAAACGAGGTAGAGGATGAATTCTTAGCTATCTCTGTCTCAGACAAAAACAAAGGTTAGGTTTAAATTAGAGGTGGTATTCCACGGATGCAGAGTTAGAGAGTAAGCCGCGGATGTTGATAAAGTCGATAGAAAGCCCGCGTCGTGCAAATCTATCACACACACACACACAACCACAACAACAAAAACAACAGACAAAAACAGACAGACAATAAACGCAAGTTGAAATCAGATTAAAATTATTTACTCACTAAAAACGTAAATGATTATAATAAAACCGTAGTTACAATAAAGGAAATCAGTTTAAAACACACACATTAACACACCCTAACAAATTTACGAATAAAAAAAATTACAATGATATATATATATATATATATATATATATATATATATATATATATATATATATATATATATATATATATATATATATATATATATATATATATATATATATATATATATATATATATGTATCTTACTATCTATATATATATATATATATATATATATATATATATATATATAATAACTACCTTTAACGTGCTTTATCCCCTATGCAGGGGATAACACGGGGAACCACAGGAAATCGAAATTTAAGGCCGGCTATCCCAAACCAGCGCCACCAACGTGTTCGCAGTCGAGTTTTAATTCTTGCCCCCAGGTAGATAAAACTCCAACTGCTATGCGGAGGATTTGAACCAGCGTCCTCTCGTTTGAGAGGCGGCGACTCAACCTCCTGCGCCACGAGGCGTTCTATAATACCATATATAATAATATATATATATATATATATATATATATATATATATATATATATATATATATATATATATATATATATATATATATATAACTATATATATATATATATATATATATATATCTATATATATATATATATATATATATATATATATATATATATATATATATATATATATATATATATATATATATATATATATATATATATATATATATATATATATATATATATAATATATATATATATATATATATATATCAGCTGGCACCTTGGTTCCCTAAAACAAGGGATCATGTGCGCAAAGATTACACCAGATCCAAGGCATGCATGAACATTCTTGGGGCATAAATAAGTGGTAATGAGACCCCAACTCACTGGGTACCACGCAGAACGTATATTGTGAAAATTCTTCTCACTGCACACACAAAATTATATATTATATATATATATATATATATATATATATATATATATATATATATATATATATATATATATATATATATATATATATATATATATATAAATATTAAAAATTATATATATATATATATATATATATATATATATATATATATATATATATATATATATATATATATATATATATATATATATATATATATATATATATATATATATAACTTGTATTTGGTGTCCCAAATTATTTTTGTATGCAATTTATATAGTCTTGGTAATGTTAATAAGGTCAATGCCTCTGATTATTATTTGGTTTTGATATTTAAAATTTAATTAGATTATAAAATCCTTGACATGGATTTATTTATTTTTTTAATAGCACCTAAAATCTTTGTGGGTACTTAACTGTATTGCTGCTTTGTCGTCTTTCCTACCCCTCCTCTTCCCTAACAATTCAGCTTATAAAGTTAACTTTCCAATAACTTACTTGCCACTTTTAATTTCATTTCTTGTACTACTGCATGATCTTGCTGACTGACTCTGCAAGTTAGAAGTTAATTAATATATAAATAAAATATTATGTAATGACTATTGCTGTTGAAAATTAAAGATGGTAGAGTGAAAATTATATCAGGTTCCCTTTGAAGACTTTGAATTCATTGAAGCTGAAACATATTTAATGACCTAATTCAACATTAAAGGCATACCTTTGTTTGTACTCCCTTTTAAGACTTTTCATTTAAGACATTTTTATTTCATTCACTTGGACAATTTATTTTTAATGAAAGAAAAGTCTGTGTATAGAGGTAGATGATGTTAATACTTTTTTTTAACGAATAGACGTCATTAGCTTTGTTTAACTTTTCCTGGGGCACCTGATACATAAGCATGTGTTTTATTTGTTCAGGCCTTTCTTATATTTTATAAATGTTTTTATTTTATTTATCATTACTGTAACAAAATGCCTGTTTGTTTGAGAAAGATTTTTTTTCTCTTAATGCTTTCTTTTTTATTAAGATTATTTTTTCTTTTTTTCTTTTTTTTTCGTGTCTGCTGACTCTTTCTGCAGATGAGGCCAGTGTCTGACGTGGCTTCGTTAGGTCTTTCAGTTGAATACGGTCGTTTGGCGCAAACCTCTGTGTAGTAGCCTGATCCTCCTCCTCCTAATCCCTCCCACCCTCTCTTTCCCTAGAAGCCCAAACCAAACCAAACCTTATTATAATGCATACCTCCTCATTATCACATCCTGATCATGGATTTTTAATCCCTCCCTTTTTCCACCCCTACCCCCAGTCCAGTTACCAAATTTTCTCTGCACCATTCAGGTGAGTGGTGCTTGCATGCGTTGCATGGTTCATTTTTTGTTTTTTACCTTATTATTATTATTATTATTATTATTATTATTATTATTATTATTATTATTATTATTATTATTATTATTATTATTTTTATTAATAAAATAATTTATTATTATTATTATTATTATTATTATTATTATTATTATTATTATTATTATTATTAGTTATTTTTATTATTATTATTTATTATATTTTATTATTATTATTGATTATTCTTGTTATCATCATCTCATCATCCTAATCATATAGCTGCTTGAATTTTATTTTAATGCACTCATGCTTTTGTTGATTGAAAGACAAACTTTTCCATTGATTTAGTTCCTTTAGTTTGTTTCTAGTTATATATATATATATATATATATATATAATATTAATATATATTATATATATATATATATATATATATATATATATATATATATATATAATATATATATTATATATATATATATATATTATAATATATATAGATTTATTTTTGTTATTTATACTTATAATATATATATATATATATATATATATATATATATATATTACACAGATGATTGAAGGGGGCGGGGTATCAGTTGCTTCTATTGGTGGAAACACTTCGGGTGTTACTTCTGTGTCAGGAGCTACTTCCCCAGGCACTAGCCGAGATCACCTTGGTGGAGATGTGGAAACCACTTCTCCAGGCATGAGTCAAAGTCAGGACTGTGAACCCACTCCTCCTATTCCTAGACACCCTTCCAAAAACAATTTCTTCCAGCCTGATGGTGCTGCTGGTGTAGTTGTAGGAAGTCAGCATCATGTTGGTGGTGGATATCTTCATCACCACCACCACCCTCATCCCCATCATCCTCATCATCATGGTTACACCACAGATTCTCCTCATAAAGCGCCTCAAGGAAATGTTGGTGTGGTGAATTCTAGGCCACCTCGATCTCCTCATTCATCTAGAACAACGAGGTAACCTCTATTTCTTTTAATACTTGAAGTAAAACCAACTTTGATGATAATGAAAACTTTAAAGTTTTTTTTTTTTTTTTTTTTTTTTTTGAAAGTCGTTTTCTTTTATTATTATTATTATATTATTATTATTATTAATTATTATTATTATTATTATTATTATTATTGTTGTTGTTGTTGTTGTTGTTAGTTGTTATCTAAGTTGTATATGACTGTAGAACTGCCTGGTCCAGGAGGAGCTCACTTGTTTGAACAAATTTAAAAAGGCAGAGTTCTTCCCAACCAAAGTAAGTTAAAATTTTTTTAAAGCAAAATCTCTTCATCTTCCTTTTTATTTCCCAAGATTGGGAGTAAGGTGCGTAGCATGCATCGGAAAAGAAAAGCAGTAGAAGAACATACATGACACAATTCGAAAAGAAAGCCAGCCTTACCGCCCTCATGTAACCATTGAATTAGTGAGAAACTCGATCGCAAGTCAAAAAAACAAACCTAGACTTCAATCGGGACCGAGATCGGACCCTCACTATGGTAGATCGTCAATGAAAGGGTTCATCCCTTGGCCCAGGTGGGCCACAACCACACCCCCTCACAAAACCTTGCCATTCTCTCCTATGATGCACCTTTCTTCTCGCCTCTACCAAACTCACATTTCTCTCCTTCAAACATTCGTTTACCGACTCATTCCACTTTTTCCTTCGGTTCCAGCCGGTCGATTCACAACACACACCGCCACAATACATCCGCTTAACCAAACCGAACTACCTTTAATCCTTTCCACATGACCATGGAGAATCATCAACATACTTTCATTTATTCTCATTTACCCCTTTCTTCACACCACACAACTTCTAAATACGTTCATTCCTCAATTTTATTAAATTCTTCTTGGATAGCATAACACGTCTCTAAGATTGTCTATCTGAAACATTGAACTTTAGATCTAATACTTCTTATTCAGACCATAGTCTCACACATACCCTCATACAACAGGTAACAACATACCTCATGTAAAACCCTAGCATACTCAACAGACTTAGTCCCTTTAACATTCACCAACCAGATTGTAATTCCACCAGCCCACGCTTCCTGCCGATTCCAACAACTTTAATACTACAGCTTCTGCATTTTGCCGTTCCTTCTTGTCCAACAATTTACCACTAAGATATTTAAACTCAGACACTTGTTTCAGCTGCTCACCATCTAAGCATAAGCTTCACACTGAGGACTGTGCCTACCACCAACCAGACTCACCTTATCCACATTTACTTTCAGACCCCTTCTTTTACACACCTGGCCAAATCTCTCTACCAATCCTCTCAAACTCATACTTCCAGACCTCCGGCCACAACAAAACCAAATTCATGCCGCATATAATACGGTAGGGCAACCCTCGACTCATACGCCATTTTCTCCATCATTCTAACACCAATTTCCTGAAATCCCCACCTCGAATTCTTTCATAATCACCATCCATATAACAAAATTGAATAACGCACGGAGACAATAACACACGCCTGATCTCACCTCGCTGTTAATGCCCAAACAATCACCAGTCGACACCATTTTATAATTCTTACACACGCCTCGAACCTGTCTGTCATACATAACTTTTGGATTCCATTCAGGAAGCCTATCTACAACACCATATATCACTAACACCTGCCATAAAGAGCTTCCCAATCTAACCTATCATAACGCCTGTTGGCAAATCCATAAAACCTAATACAATTTTTTCCTTTCTCCATCATTTTCTCATCATTTGTTTCAAATGTAAATGAAATTTGATCACACATCCGTTTTCTTCTAGACACCCTTGTTCTTCCACCAATCCAGTCTTCAGATCCACTCGACGCACTCCTTTTCGACGCGAAATACCCACGCAATATATCTTTCCCTACATTCTCAATAAACTATATTCCCGCTATAATTGTTCTACAGTTCTCCCCTTATCTCCCTATACCCTATATAAGGGTGCTATTGACTCGCTCTCCTCCAATCCTTGGAACTATACCCTCACGCATAAACGTCTTTAATTAACGACAACTTCAAATCCAATCAATGCACGATACTCGCACTCCGTTCTTGATCATTTCAACCAGTATTTCAAAATAAAAGCAAAAATAAATGTTTTATATAAATTGGTAAGGAAATTTGGGACTACATACAGTTTATTTACTACTTTATTGATATTTATAATTGGTTTGCAACAGAAGAAATAGCTGATGCAACATTTTTTCCCATTGAATACTAAAAATAAAAACTTACAAAAATTCTTCTTTTACTTCTTTTTGTAAATCCGTATTTGTATTTTAAATTCTTTATTTTTAATTATTTCCCCAACATTTCATAATTTTAATCACACTTCGCCACTAAATACCTGAAAACCTCTCGAAGCGTCCTGAATCTCTCTCATCATCGTTCTCTCTCTCTTCTCCTGATCTCCTCTCTCTCATCGTCGTTTCTCGGTCTCTCTTCTCTCTCTCATCTCTCTCTCTCTCTCCTCTCTCTCTCTCTCTCGTCATCATCTCATCTCATCTCGTCTCTCTCTCCTCTCTATCTTTCTCCTCCTCTTCGGTTCTCTCTCTCTCATCTCTCTCTCATCTCTCTCTCTCTCTCGTCATCTCTCTCTCTTCTCTCTCTCTTCTCTGACTCTCTCTCTCTCTCTCTCTTCTTTTCCTCTCTCTCCTTCTTCCCTCTCCTCCTTTCTCCTCCCTCCCTCCCTCTCCTCTTCTCTCTCTTCTTTCTCCTCTCTCTCTACTCTCTCCCCTCCTCTTCTCTCTCTTCTCTCTCTCTCTCCTCTCTGCTCTCTCATCTAACTCTCTCTCTCTCTCCGATCTCTCTCTCTCTCGTCATCCGTCTCTCGCTCTCTCCCTCTCTCTCTCTTCTCTCTCTCATCTCTGCTTTCTCTCTCTCTCTCGTCTCTCTCCCTCTCTCTCATCTCTCATCTCTCTGTCATCTCTCTCTCCTCTCTCATCTCTCTCTCTCTCCTGTCTGTCTCTCTGCTTGTCTGTCTGTTCGACTGTCTGTCTGTCTGTCTGTACTCTGCTTGTCTGTCTCTCTCTCACTGTCTGTCTGTCTGTCTGTCTCTTCTGTCGCTGTCTCTCTGTTGTCTGTACTGTTCTTCATGTCTGTCGTCCTGTCTCTTCTCTCTGTCTGTCACCTCTTCTC
>JABUQX010045912.1:0-7500 GCA_015478945.1 Trachelipus rathkii
CTTCGTCGAACTAGATTAAAAAATAAATAATAAAAATTTGAAAAGCTGGGTGTGTGCCATATTTCCTTGCTTTTTGTTCTAAGAAATATTAGCATGACGGGACAAGAAAGAGAGGAAGAAGCTTTCATTTTACGCTGTGAGAAAGGTAAATTGGGAAACATGCCCTACTGTACTACTACCTTCCTCTACCTTAGTGTCTTGAAAATTGATAACTCAAAACTTCTTCTGTTCTTACCCGAACTAAATATTTAATAATATAATAGTAATATTATTGTTATTATTATCTGAATCGGAATTATTATTGATTTAATTAATATTATCAAATGATTCTGGAATTATTATTAGTTTAGTATAATAAGTTATTATTCCATATATTTTCCTTAAATATAAATATTCCTTTTTTATTTTTATTTTTTATTTTTAATTAATTTATTTTATTTTATTTGTATTTTATTTTTATTATTATTATATTATGTATTATTATTATTATTGATTATATTGAGTTTTTAATTTATATGATATTATTATTATTATTATTATTATTAAATTATTCTATCAGTCAGAAGCAATTATTTTACTCAACTTGACATTGATTTTCCATTGTTATTGTGAACGATAATTTTTCCCATTTTAAAAAATTCAGGATCAAATTATGTTTTGATATAATAATTAATAATAATAATAATAATAAGGAATAATAATAATAATAATAATAATAATAATATAATAGATAATATTAATCATAATCATAATCAGCTATAATTCAGTTAACATCAATAAGCATATATCATAATTATATATTAATAATAATAATAAATAATCAATAATGCAATAATAATATAATAATAATAATAATAATAATAATAATAATAATAATATAATAATAATTAATAATAATAATAATAATAATTAATAATAATCAATAATAATAATAAAATATATATAATTTAAAAAATTAAAGGTTAATATTTTCAAGAATTACTTTTAAAAGTAAATTTGAAGTAAAGTTAATATATATATATATATATATATATATATATAGTGATATATTTCAATATAATATATATATATAATAATGATATTTATAATTATATATATAATAATATAGTATACCTATATATATATAGTTATAACAGGAATATCCCATATATATATAATATTATACAATATAATATATACATAAACATAATCATACAGTAGTTAAGGGCTGATGACATTCCTTGTAGTAAACGTTATTCTGTAACGGCGATATATATATTCTATTAGCATATTACATATATAGTAATACCTATACCTACTATTTATGGTTATTCTAATTCTGCCGATTAGTTATGTTACTTTGCTAAAAGGGTTTCCTTTAAGATAATTGTTGTTTCTTTCCGTCTATTTTTTTCTACGATCTCAATTATATATATATAATATATATGTATATATATATTGATAGTATTATAACATGCTATAGAGTATTAATAATTATATAGCTATAAGAGTCATAATATGAAAAATTGTTATTATGATATATTGAGTATATATATACTTATAAGCAAGTATAAATAATTTAGATTAGTACATTTATATAACGATAAGGGTGAGGCATTTAATAATTATAAAGCCGTCATTGTAGGGCCCTAGTGATCCATTATAGTAAAATATATATATATTATATAATATATATATATATGGAAATTTTTTGAGCCTTTGTCACTTTTATTATACATATAAGCCTTTTTTACATTAGTAAATTAAATTTAGATTTACCTAGTGTTTTTACAGAAAAGTATACCTATCTAACATTTTAAACCTCTCTGTATGAATTATATTTGTCGAATGTAAGGTTTTTCATTTGGATTTTTTTTTCTGGAAGGTTAGGCAATTACTGTGTGAGAAAATTAGTCATGTCGAAACGCGTTCTCCAGTCTCTTAAAACTTAAAAGATAGATGAAGAGACACGGTGCCAAGATATAGTTATATACTATATATTTCTATACTATATATAATTATATATATATATTATATATATAAGTATATAATATAACATAACGGTGCGGCATCGTTGGTTTATTCAAAGAAAAGTTAGTTTCCGTTATCGTTAAAAACTCTCGCAGCTTTACTCGGAAAAAAAGTGTTTGCGTTTATCGTTAAATTTTCTGGAATTTCTTGGGATTAGGAAAAGCTAACGAAGTGCCTTACTCCGTCATTCCGTTACTTTTACGGGCTTTTCAGAAACGTTATGACAGGTCAATTAAACGGTCAATTTATCTTAGCCAATGTTGCTTGGTTTGTCCTGATATAGTAATATTTATTCAACTAATAATTATCATTATTATTTAATAAAAAACAATCTCTTTAAATGAAAAAGATAACTCTAATAGCGCATTTCAAGACTTAGTCCCTTTAATGCATTCCACCAACGCAGTATAATTTTAGCACCAGCCCACCCCTGCCTGCCTAATTTCAACAGTACTTTATTATAACCTAAACTTAACACTCTTCATCCATTTCCATATATCTCCTTATGCAAAATCGAGCATGAGTATACTAAATATTATAAAACCCATGAACACTTGTTCCAGCTGCTCACCATCTTAGCATATATAACTTCACAAACCGAGGACTTTACCTCTACTCCTAACAATTAATCACATTAACTCTAAATACTCTTATCTATCGTTTACTTCAAAAACATATCTCCTTATTTTATCAAACACTACTTGTTAACAAATCTAACTTTCTACCAATTATCCAATCCTTTCAAATAATCATCTTATTATAGATTCGCTCACGCAAAACCCAAATCATCTCGCACTAGTAAATAATAAATAGGTTAGTAGGTCATACCTTACCATTATACTCTATCCATTATCTTCCATCATTTCTAACCGAGATTGTGGTATAAGTCGGAGTTCGGAGTAATAGCAGAAGATCGGGGTGAGTCGATGTGATAAATTATTTGCAAGCCAGAGAGTGGATCGGGTGAAGTCGAGTTCCGGAAGTCGGTTAATTTTTATATTGAAAGTTATCTCTTCAATTTGAGCAACTTTGTTAGAGGGTACTATTATAAATTTCTTATGAATAAAGGTGTCAACATTTATCAGATAATTAACTACCATATCCCCTGTACTGCGTATATATATCATAATATATATATAATATATATATATATGATAACTAATAAAATTAAAAATAAAAAGAGAAGAAAAAAGGAAAGAGAGATACAAAAGAAAAAGAAAAAGAAAAAGATAACTATAAGAAGAAAAGAAAAATTAGGGTTGACATTTTATGGCCGAAAACTCACTGCGAATAGAAATAGTGTCTATCAATAAGGCCACATCCATTAAAAGCCAGATGATAAACAGATACAAATTGAATAAACCAGAAGACATTAAGGCACATCGTTGGCCTGAAACGTTAAGGGGCAAAACTAAATCCGCTAGCAGATTCATAGGAAAATAAAGAAGTGGAAATGAGAAATAAAACATGGCTCTAATTCTTATGTGAATGTTGAATTGGTGCTAATGTATTTGGTTTTGAGTTTGGCTTAAAAACAATCCACTTTTTCCTTACTCGCCTTTAGTCTCTTATATTCAACATCACGTTAGGACCCTGTGGCTGATTGGTTCCGTCGCTAGCTTTGCTTCGTTGCGAATCTTAACATATTATGTAATTTTTATGACTTCTACTGGTTTTTAATGGAAACCCATAGTATTCTACTTAGGGGTAACACACCGCGGTTTAGATGTTTTTAGCTGAGGTCCGTCACATATATAGTTAAGAGTATGGGTCACTTAGCAGAACTTCTTGGTGATTTTATTTCAGCATGAAATGCTATGCTCTTGACGTGCCAAATGACTGGTTGGTATTTGGCCCAACTATTAGGTAGGACTCCATAGCTACTCATGTTTATTGTTTATTATATGAGAATTTGATGGTCAATAGAAGGCCTAATCTTTCCCAACCTAGGGCCTCCTATTAGTGCATATGGCTTCTCTCAAATTTCTAGGAGATCTACGCCGTAATTTAGTTACAATTTCTTGACAACTTTTTCTTACGCACTCCTTCAGCTTCGGGCGAAGTGACGTTCCATCTCGTATCCATCCTTGCATCAAAAATTACAAAAAAAAAAAAACCATAAAAAAAAAAAAAAAAAATTACATCTTGCTTATTTTCTCTCTCCTTACACCCTGTTTTAGTTCTACTTAATATTAACTGTCTCGTTCTATTTATTTATTGATATTCTCTTTGTTCTATTGATTAGTTTCTCCTCCGTTCCTGCTAATCTTCCAAATACTTGATTATAATTTAATTTTTCGAGAAGAAAAAGTTAAGTTTCTAATCTGTTGTAAAGACAGAGGAGACTTTATTCCACACAACCCCTGTTTCTTTACCACTTTCTATTTCTGCTTTTATAATTTAATCTTAAAGCTTTTTTGTTTTTTTTTTTTTTTTTTTTTTTTTCTTTTCGTGTTTTTAGTTCTTACGTGAGCCTTTTTAATAATTCTCTCCTGTGACCTCAGTCAGTTTTCTCTGGCACATATCTTTTTATACTTATCCTGTTCTAATGTTCTTATTCACGTAATATTCAATGTTCCTTCAGGATCACAATCGTACGCTATATCTGTTTCTGAGATTTTTATCCTAATTTTTAATTGATGTTCATTTTAATTTAGCCAGTCCATACTTTTAGGATACTACTTATCTTATTTCCCTATTTCTATTGCTAAAAAATTTATCATTCTATATAACTTCAATAAACTAATTTTTCCCTTAAAATAATATACTATTCTCCTTGCTTTTTTTATTTACTTCAACTTTACATCCCTTGTTTCCTGGTAGTGTGTTCAATTATTTATCGCCTTCAAAGCATGTGTATTTTATACATCGTCGCCCTAATGGAGTTATTCCTACTGCTTTAACTTCCCCCACGCTCTCTTCCATCCCAATCGCCCAGTCAGCGAAACTGTGATTGTATAGTGTACTCACAGACTGAATCTTTGATTCTTCTTGTGGAAGATTATAACGCCAAACTTGCATAATAACCTATTTCTTGAAACCGTTCAATCCTTTCTGTTGTATTCTCCAACAATCGTTTTGATTACACCCAAACTTCCTATGAATTCCAATCAATCACCATCTCGCCTTTCCGCTTCTGATTTCATTTCACCCGTAATACCGTTTAACTTTCATCTGTACTCTTTATACCCTGCAGGATTTACTCATTCCTTCGCAAACTTGATCAACTATGCGTCATAACACCTATCTTCTTCTTCTTCTTCTTCTTTTTTCTTATTCTCCTCTTCTCCTCTCTCTTCTTCTTCTTATTTTCTTTCGTCTTCTTCTTCTTCTTCATTTCATCCTTTCATCATCAATCCTCAAATCTGATTCATGTGAATTCCATTGGTACAAACAGGTCACTCATTAAATTTATCACTTATCTTACTTTCTTCTTCTTTCTATCTCATCTCTAACTTACCCACAACCTGATTCACCTTCTCACCTCTTTCATTTTTCTTACTTTCTTATCTATTCGTTTATTCTGCTCAGCATATTCTTTCGTCTATCTTCTTCTATTCTAATGTTTCTTTCTTCGTATTCTTTCTTCTATCCTGCTTTTCTCTTCTTCTTCTTCTTCTTTTATTGCTAGTTTCTATTCTTCTTCATTTCTTTTCCTCATCTATTTCGTAGTCACAGAAACTGCGATGCAACAGCCTGGTTAGTGGGTGCTCGCTTTATTTCTTTTCTTCCATGCGGGGCTTTGACAGCCTCTTCCAGTCTTGCATAATAGGTTAAAAGGTTAAATAGCTTTAAAAAAAATCAGAATAGACTTTTCCGTCTTATAATACTATATAATAAATAGGAATAAATAAAATCACTTCCGCATTTAGGGATTTAAAAACGCTATTCCATCTTTGTACGTCATTAGTATAGTATAATACGAAAGTTCTTTCAGAAGTTGGAAATTTTTGTCAAAAAGTTAGCATATTCTATAATTTTTCAATTCTCATTCGCATTTTAAACATATAATTTACCCAATTACACAACTTTTATTAGGGGCAGGGTCCAATTTTTGCTCCAGCGGCACCCCATTTTAGCCCTAACATAAAAACACATAAGATTCTTAATTTTCAGACAATTTTGATTGGATAAAGAGCCAACCGCAGCTTTTTCTGATTTCTAAAACGTTGTTTTCGGGTGTTTTACGGTGTCTGTAGATATTTTTTCAGATTTTTCATTTTCTGAAAACCTGTGTTTTTGACGTTTTTCACTTCAACTCCTACAATTTTTTTTTCGAAATTACTTCAAAATTAAAATATAAATAGATAGGTCTATTACCTAGAGAATGCATGAAATAGTTTTTGATTTTTTGAAATTTGTGCTCAGCAATATCGAAATTCAAAATCTCCTTTTTTGTTTTTAAAAAGGTAAAATAGCGATAATATTTTTTCTCCACCTGCGATCAGGATGAAATTTTGTGAGCATAATAATAATAATAATAATAATAATAATAATAATAATAATAATAATAATAATAATAATAATAATAATAATAATAATAATAATAATAATAATAATAATAATAATAATAATAATAATAATAATAATAATAATAATAAATGTAGTCGGGGGAGATACACATTTTGTATTTAGATAATTTCTTTGTATGCATATGCAGTATTTTTGGATGTGTTCTTGAAAGAAATTTTCCAAAAAAAAAAAAAAAATTGAGTATACAAAAAAATCATCTAAGTAAAATTAAGATAAGTATCTCTTTCATTTCAACCTACTCTGAAATTTTCATAAAAGTTGGAAAACATAAAAAAAAAGGAAATTTAGACATGAGAGAAATTTTAAATTTGGCAATTTTGATCACTTCCAAATAATGTGGAGAAAAAAAATCTACAAATAATTTTTTTATTTTTTGATATAGTACAGAGGGGTAAGAAGGCATAAACCTAAAACTTTTACCGAGTACACATATAAATGTGGAAGGTTTTTTATTTCGAGATAGTGCTATTCAAAATCGGTAGTTTATATCGGCACCAGATGTCAAACGGTTAAATATACAGTAAATAGCTCTAATTCTAAGTTTTGAAACTCGATGAATTCTATCTACTGTAACAAATTCATAAAAAAACTGGATAAATTGTAAAAATAGAGCAAATTTTCTAATTTAATAATTTTCTTAGTGAAACATTGAGCTGCTTTTTAAGTTAATCCATTTTTCTTATGTTTGTTTCAAGATATTTGAACAATATAGTATTTTAAGTTAATTATATTGCTTAAAGAAAAAATTATCTCTGACATAATTACATAATACGTATTACTAAAGGTAAATTTATTAAAAATTAGAGATTCAAAAATTTCTATATCAGATGCACTTTATATTATAAAATATGCAAGGTTTGTTAAAATATTTCTTTCAATAAAAATAAAGAAAAATCTCACAACTATACGTAAATTATATGTATATATACTACCATTTCTTACAGTTATATATGAAAT
>JABUQX010045912.1:10000-12500 GCA_015478945.1 Trachelipus rathkii
GGAAATGTGGCAGTACTTTAATGTTTTATTCGACAGAAATTCTAATAATTGAGAGCGCAGTGTGAGATTTTCACGTTATCGTGGTGTAGCACTAACCGTTGCATTGTCTGTTCTAGATCGCTGAATCTTGTTTCCGAGTCGTCAAGACACCTTGTAAAAGAAGTGATTAATCTGTCCTGTCTGAAGGTATCAATATTCCTTGTGCACAATACCACGGCTGTCAAAAAAACAATAATCAGGGTTTTCACCTTGGACTTGCTCAAACGTGCTATCTTCGTATGAGGAGAATTTTTTGTGTGCCATTCCGCACTTTGCCGCTTTGGGTTCAGGATCGTACTCAAAAAACCAATGATTCATCGCCTGTTATAACTTTATCCAATAAATTTGGCTCCATTTCGAGTCTTTCAGGAAATCTTGACAAATTTTGACCCTGGTCGCTTTCTCTCCACACTAGTTTGCACAAATTTTTCGCATGTGCAAATGGTTTGTTAAAATTCTATTAACTGTATTTTTTTTCCAAACCAGTTTCTTCTGCAATCACTCTGACACTGAACCGGCGGTCGCTCTCCATCACAGCTCTAACAACTCCACATTTCTCATCGTTTGTTGACGAGATTGGTCTACCACAACGAGGGTCGTCTTCACATTTTCTTCGGCCCTCCTTGAAAAAGTTATGTGCCACTTAAAAACCATATTTCTCGATAGAGTGGCATCCCCATAAGCTTCATTTAAGAAGTAAATGTCTCAGTGGCAGACCTGATTTATAAAGTCAGTCTTGCACTACATCTGTTTATGTATGGGCTTGTGTTCTAACCTCGTTACGTTTTTGCATTACATCTTTTTGTGCATGGGCGTGTTTTCTATCCTCGTTACGTTTTGCAATGCAAGTAAATATTGAACAGTGGTACGCTATCAAATTCTGTGTGAAACGTAACAAGTCTGCCACTGAAATATTTGCTTCTTTAAACGAAGCTTATGATGATACCACTCTATCGAGAACTATGGTTTTTAGGTGGCACAAAGCTTTCAAAGAAGGCCGAGAAAATGTTGAAGGCGACCCTCGTTGTGGAAGACCAATCTCGTCAACAAACGATGAAAATGTGGAAGTTGTTAGAGCTGTTATGGAGAGAGACCGCCGGTTCAGTGTCAGAGTGATTGCAGAAGAAACTGGTTTGGTTAAAAATGCAGTTCATCGAATTTTAACGAACCATTTGCACATGCAAACAAAATTTGTGCAAAACTAGTGCCGAAAGACTTGTCTGTAGAGGAGAAAGCGAACAGTGTCAAAATTTGTCAAGATTTACTTGAAAGACTCGAATTAGAGCACAATTTTTTAATAAAGTTATAACAGGCGATGATTTATGTGTTTTTGAGTACGATCTTGAAACCAAACGGAAAGTGCGGAATGGCACACAAAAAATTCTCTCGTCCGAAGAAAGCACGTATGAGATAGTCCAAGGGGAAAACATTGATTATTGTTTTTTTCAACAGCCGTGGTATTATGCACAAGGAATTTGTACCTTCAGGATAAACAGTTAATCACGTCTTTTGCGAAGATGTCTTGAAATGACTTCGAAAACGAGCTCAGCGAATCAGAACAGACAATGCAGACGATTGGATGCTGCACCACGATAACGCGTCATCTCACACTGCGCTCTCGATTATAGAATATCTGGCGAAGGAAAACATTCAAGTTGTTCCACATCCTTCATACAGCCCAGATCTAGCTCCGTGCCATTTCTACCTTCCCTAAGTTGAAAAGGAAGTTGAAGGGTCATCATTTTGGGACGATGGAAAACATAAAAAAGTAACCACGTGTAACATACACCCCTTCAGAAAATGTTCCGGCACTGGTATAAACAGTAGAAGAAACGTTGGAACCGCTGTGTAACCTCCCACGGGTCATAATTCGAAAGAGACAACTTTTAATTTCAGATAAGTTCAATTATTAGATTAAAAGGACACAGCTACACTTACTTTGACATAATTATATATAAAAAATATATATATATATATATATTATATATATATATATATATATATATATCTTATATATTATATAATATATATATATTATATAGTGTTTATAAAAATTTAAATTATGTTAAATTTATATAGTATATTATAAACCTATATAATATACTATATATATATATATATAATAATTATAATATTATATATATTATATATATTAATCTATATATATTATATATATAATATATATATATATATATTAATTATATATATATATATATTATAATATATATATATATATAATAATTAATATATATAATATATATATATAATATATATCATATAATATATATATTTACTAATTATTATATATATATATATATATATATATATATATATATATATATATATATATATATATATATATATATATATATATATATATATATATATAATTATTTTTTTAAGATTTCAACATCTTGCAACAAAAAATTATTACCCATGTTTAAAGATTTTTAGTGCACAG